>JAGFPH010000571.1:303838-317602 GCA_018207615.1 Philaenus spumarius
TTACAATTGATACATTTGTCCCATCGGTGCTTCCACTGTACAAAACATTTTTTATACTCATCCTCAGTGATGGCTCATCCTTATCCTCATCCTCCCTAGTTTTTTTCTTCACTTCATCAACGTTCTCAAATCTGAATCCATTCATACCATTTTTCATAGGTGGAAATAAGACAAAATTACACGGAGCTAGGGCAGATGAGTAAGGTGCGTTGGGCAGCGGCACAATGTAATTTTTTGCCAAAAACTGGCGAACAGAGATGACTATGTGTGCAGGTGTATTGTCCTGGTGGAAAAACCAGTCCATTGTCTGCCGCAAATCGGGTCTTTCTTGTCGAAGACTGTTACACAATCTTCTTAAAACTTCCAAATAAAAAGCTTAACGATCGGACCTGATGGAACAAACTCTGAATGAACTACCCTCTTCACATAAACAAATGAGCATCGTCTTGATTTTTGATTTGACAACATTTTTTTGACGGGATGACAATGACGTCTTCCATTTGTTTGACTGTTGGTTTGTTTCGGGGTCATGACCAATAATAGCATCATGACTCATCACCAGTAATGACCTTCAACAAGAAATCTTAATCAGTTTCAAGCTGTTCTTTCAAAGCACGACAAGTTTCAACTCAAATTTCGTTTTGATTGATCAGTGGTCTGTCGACGGTCTGCGAGCACAAATTCTCGAATTTTCTCAACATTCCCATCTGTTTAGATAGTTGATGGACGTCCAGAACGAGGTTTTTCGTTAATCAACATGTCGCCATTTTTAAACCGAGCAAACCACTCGTACACTTGAGTTTTTCCAATATCATCATCTTTGTAAACTGCTTTCAACATTAAAACAATGTAAGGGGCGTTTTTACTGAGCAGGAAGCAAAATTTCACAGCAGCACGTTGTTCACTTAAAAGCTACATCATAAAAACCGAAAAGAGAACAAAACAGCACCAGCGAAAACTATCACTACAGTCGAACGAAACAAGCCAGGTCGACGACACCGGTGTCACTGAACTGGCGACGAGCTGCACTGTACATGCCTAGCGGCAGGAGTGCGTACTACACAGGCCCCGCCCACAGCCCACTTTTAGGTACCCCCTCGTATTGTAGGCCTACTATCCCTAAGAATCCCAAAAGACAAAAGTATAAATTTTGATTTAATATGTTAAGTGTATCTGTTATAATTGACAAATGTATATGTTTCGTCTTCGTGTTGTAAGAATGGTGTTTGTTTGACTCTTGCTAGCAAGGGACACCAAAGCCCCCTCTTAATATCCGCAGCCATTCTAAGATCCCCCTAAGCAGGGACCACAGAGTGAACTTAAATTAGTGCCATCATTAATAATAATAAATTTCCAATTCAAATTATACAAGTTTTGATGTAAATTCACATATTTAGTAAACGTCTACGTGTTAATAGGTACAAAGGTAAAATGTTCATGGTCAACCAACGTTTATCAATGTTCATAACCAGACAAATATAAACAATATTCACAATCAAACAATATAAACAATGTTTAATGTTTACTTATTTTCAGACTATAAACATTATTTATAGAGAAAACAAAACCAAACTAACCTGAATATCATACTGCATATGCAGATTATTGATGACAAAAGGATTCCGAAGAGCTGCATACTGAATAGCTTTATCCAAGGGAAAACCTTTAGAATGGAAAGATATTAAGCAATCTACAGTAGGCCATTCATGCACCGGCTTCTGAAATCAAACCATAATTGCGATGAAAAATACCACTGTTTTTCTGTGTTAAAAATGGGGAAAGATACTACGAAGAACTAAATATTTTTAAGATAAAAGCCTTTTTGAAAAGACATATTTTGTTTAAAGATCAAAATAATTGTAGAATATTGTTTAGTTCACAGATAAAGGTTTTTTCATATTATGACAATAAATACAAGTTAAACATATTTACATGATTAGAGTTGTTCAAGACTTATTAATCATAGATAGTTAATACAAATTTCCAAATTAATATTTGAATAAAAATATTTATATATTTAATGAATTCAATCTAATTTTGTGCAGTAGGACATTTAGATCAAGCAGATACATCGAACATGCAGAAAAAAATTTATATCAAGAAAACAGAATATGTAATTCAATATACAAAATTCTTGCACATACTATTTTATGACATTTAATTCAGTGGAGCAACTAAATTAACTGAGGCCCTGGGACAGAGACCTGAGGCAATCCTTAACATACTATGTTCAACCCAAACCCTCTCCCCCCACACAAGCTAGAATTTTTCCCAGACTAGAATATTTTTAAAATTGCATTAATTAATGACTACTTAAATAAAATATTCAAGTGTAAAATATTCTTACATGTACATTTTAATCCCATGTTTTGGAATAAAGTTCCTTAACGCGGGTTACGGTAGTAGTTAACAAATAGAAAATGTAATGCGTAACGGAAAAAAAGTGTTATTGGTTGGTTGCTATGGCAATGACAAATATAAAATACGAGTAACGAAAAAAGCGTTACCTAATTGGTTGCTATGGCAATGAATGTAAATGCATTCAAGAAACATGTGTTTTGGTTCATCAATTTTAATTAAGAGACGATCGGTTCTGTCTGGCGTAGTTTAGATTTTATCGTCAAGCGCTGAAATTTCAGGTTAGGCCAAGAAAGTAATTTTAAGTCTAGGTTTAACGTAAAATTATTGTAAATATGTTGCCATGTAAGACATGTAAAATAAATTAAACATACACACAATAATTTTAGGTTAGGCCTAGACGGATGAACCAACATTTTATGTATTTACAATTAATGGACATTTACTGTGTTTACCATCTTAGCTTTGATGTTATAATTAATTCTACACCTTCATTGTAATAACATTAAACATATGGAAGCAGTAAATATTTATATAAAAAACAATCTAATAATAAACAGCAATTGAAAGATAAAAATTATGAGTGTATGTTGCCGTTAAGGCTGGTAAAAGAATTGAAGAAAAGGAGTGATGAACTTTGTTTCTGACGGGGGGTCCCACGACTGCACACATATACTTTTTTTATATCGTGTTTGGTGACTTTTAGAGGGGTAATAAGGTTTATGTTGAAAACAACCCCAAAAAGTTAACAAAATTGTCAAATTAACAAAATTCATTTCATTTAGAATTTAATAAACTATGCACAGTGTATAAAACGTAAAAGGTGTTTATTAACATACTTTAACCCTTTCACTGCTACGCTGGTTTATTTACTTTCTGCCATTGCTATGCCCTTATATAAACATCTTTACTTTTCAACTTTTCAACATCTGCTACACTCATTTTAAAACTTACAGCTTGTATTATTTTGCACTGATAAGTGCTACTCTCTTCTATAAAATAGCCTATATGAACTACTGTACGTTACTACGTACATCTGTACGTTATCTTTCTACGTTACTAAAGAAGTCAATAAATAAAGAAAAGTTTTATTTAACAGTCCTTTCTATTTTCTGATCAACTATCTTTCTCTACAACAATAATACTGGGATATTCTGCTGCCTGCAGTAGGCCTAATAAATATAGCACATGGGTGTTGCAACTGTTGTCAAAATACAGCAGTGAAAAGGTTAAACTACCATACCATAAAATAGTATAAATAAAGTGTGCAAAAATAAAATGTAAAAAATTATTAATAGTGTAAATGTATCAGAAATACTATTCAAACTTATTAAATTATTTTTAATGGCACCATCCCACTCAGATCATCCGCTTTAAATAATTCACTCAAACATATAGAAGAAACCCTGTGCCATTCACCGGGTTCAATATAAGAATTCGAGGCCTAATATTATTATAAAAAACAGAAAGGTCTGGCTCATTGAGGCCTGAAGTTGTATAAACTATTGCATGTTCAGATTAAATGAAATAACATATAAAATATAAAAGGAACACTGTGCCATTCACCAAGTTCAATATAAGAATTCGAGGCCTAATAGTTTTATGAAATACCGTACAGAAAGATGTTGCTCTTTGAAGGTTTGCAATTGTCCAAACTATTGCATATTCAGATTAAATGAAATAACATATAAAATATGGTATAAAATAAAATAAAAACTTGTTTATTATGTATTTAAAGTAGTGTAGTAACACAAATACAAAAATAATATTTACGAAAGATTTACAGTTTAGAGTTTTAGAAATTTTTTGCTGTTAGAATATTTTTCATTTATTAAAGAATAATATACTCAATTTCTATCTTGGTCTTCGGAAATTGACCGCGTCACTAGTGTCTGGACTTTGTATATAGATGATATTTCGTGCACATTAGAGCTGACCATTATCAAGAATTAACAAATGTCAAGTGACACTTCATTTGTTAGCTATTTTGATGGGTTTCGATAAAAACTAATATTCTAAGTTGGTAAACTGTGTGGCCACTGTCAGTCATTTTGAGTTGTATATGATGAAATCACCAAGACAACTAAAACAAATCTATTGGTTCCTAAAATCATAAGCATATCCTTCTCGCTCACAGCACAGGATTTTTGTATTATTCTTTAGCGTTTAGGTTTTAGGGCATAGCATCCGAACATAAATAAACTGATTACACAAAACCCTCCTTAGCAAACCGCAGTAAAGAAAAAACATGGTTAAAGTTCTTAAAATATCTAAATATAATGTCAAAATGTGTAGGCAGCATTTTATATAAAGTTGCACAGTTTTAAAATTTCCGTAAGCAAATCTTGATTAAAATATCAAACATTAGGTTCTAATGTTTTGCTGTAGAAAATTATTTAAAAATAAACTCTATTCACGAGAAACACAGATATCATAAAACTTTACAAGTGCGTGTTGGTGACTAAGGTATCCAAATAAAAAATTGATATTCAACATCTTGATGGCATTTAAAACGCCAATCAAAGGTAAAAATGTCTGTCACCCATTTGCAGTTGAACTTCAAAAACAAGTCTTTTAAATTTCTCATCTAAAAATTTCTCATCTGTGGTGGTAAAATGAAGGAACTAAAAAGGACACACAGAGCGACAGACATGTGGAATTATGCGATACTACATTTTGTTTGTTTTCTGTTTAGCCACGTATAATCGCTATCCACCCATTTCCACTGTATTTTATTTATATTGGTAACAAATTAAAATATTATTATTACTATTATTTAATGAGGGTTGAATATGTGTGAAACTAATTTCAATAAATATTCATTGACATTAAAAATCTAAATAAAATGGCAAAAAGACATGTCATATCAATGCAAAACAAAATAAGACACAAATTACAAGTGCAAACAATTGTATGCAAAACATTAATCACGTCAAAACTTTTCACATTTAGAAAAAATGCTATTATATTCTACATCCAAAATTAAGATATTTTATGTGAGACTGTTTTCTTTTGACCAAAACAGTGTATTATATCTGTTTTTTTATAAAGTAAAAATACACTTCCATTTCAATATTTGCCATATCGGCAAAGTAAAAAGAATTTCATCAATTATTAATTAGAGTTCTTCCATTTCATTAAAGTAACATTGACAACATTGTCTAATTTGTTAGTTAGGAAGTTAAGACTTCTACTCTACTTAAGCTGTGATGACTAAAGCAACCATTTTTTAATAATTAATTTTTAAGTCAAAAACATGGAATCATTTTTTATGTCAAAAATTAATAAATAACAGATAATGTGGTGTGTCCACTAGTAGTACAATCAAATGTTGTATGCACGTACAAAACTACCTTGATAATAAATATTTCATGTGCGTTGCATTTTATTATAATATAATAAATAAAAACAATCAATTAAAATCCAGCCACACATTTAGTATGAGAATTACTTCTTACTTTGCACATAAAAATAAATTAACTACAAATTTCATTCTCTTTACATAGTGAATATAATCACTTAATGCAATTAAAATTGTTCATGATTATTTACAAGGCTTTTTATTTGAACGAAGTGGAATTTAATTTATTTGCTAATGTATTTAGAATATACTGAATATATTATTTCAATTTATTTTAGTAAAGAGGTTTAAAAAATTATGATTTACTATTATTTGTTGGGTTCACAAATCAGTCTATCTAATCTAAAACATTTTTTTCTAATTTTGTCATTTTTTGTAAATCTTAAAAACACATACCACAATAAAAAATTACATTAAAAAAGATTATCTTTTTAATCCATTTTCAGTTTAATATGTTTCCGGGTTATAAATGGGTTAAGACAAAAATAATTTTAAAATGCTAAACCCAGCAAATAAATAAAAACTACCAGTAGTGGAATTAATTAATTACGTTATATATTTAACAATTTATTGTATTTGTTTTTAAAGTTTTTAAAAAGGAATGGGTTGAAATAACAAATTATAAAAAAAGTTTCTGTGTATTTCCTCTTGGACAAAATAAACATTCATCTAAATCTGATTCAGGTATATGTAAAATAGTTATACAACATCAGTGAGGCCTAATCTAAATCTAACTGAATTAATATTTTAAACTTAAATAGACAATTTGATTCAGTGAAAGTAACCCCCAATGAATGTAAAATGAACAATCAAATTTAAAAGAACATTAGAGAATACTACAATAATAAGATTTTAAATGGAAACTAAAATTAAATTAAAATATAAAATACAGAGAAAAACGACAGTAAGAAGAAAAATGTGAGGACCACTTTGTGAACAAATTTGCAAACCAAATTTAAACAGTGAACAAATAAATCCATTTTATGCAATGCCAATGTGAAGATTGACACAACAAGGATGAATTTTACATCGTGCGGCTAAATTTTGCTTATATGAGACCTGCAAGATAACCTCCTCTGCGAAAACGATCATTTTGATATATTCAAATTCCTCAAGCCGTGTCAAAATTTCTTTCATCGGTTTCGACTGCGACTTTTTCGCCATGGCACAAACGCCCACCACCACCTGCTTGCCCTCTTCACCACACAGTTCGTCATCGTTTAATTCGCTAAGATCTCCCTGAAACAAAATATGATTTCTTAGTTAAAATCTCAAGAATATAATACTGTTAATAAAGAAAAATAATTTAACAATGTTATAAATAAAAATGTTAAAGTTTTTGATGATCTGAAACAAAATATATTTGATGATAATATCAGGTGATGTAAATAAAATTATTATATAAGGAATATAATTAAATGTATTTAATAACCTTAGAAACAAATTTATGATAACTACTCTATATTGATGATTAAAATTAATGGGTAGAAACTACTTGTAAAAACATTAAAATGAGTCCAATTTTGGTTTAAGACACTGGTTCACAACAAAATTACTTAGGCCTATTTATTTTTATTTTTTTAATATTTAAAATGAAAGATTAGATGGTGGATTAAATATTTGTATTACAAATGCTCTTAAAATTGTAAAATATATTTTATAATATGGGGTGAAGCAAAGGGCATAGTAAAAAACTCTAATGTATTCAACAGGAAGTAATAGCTACCAAAAATATGAACTCCAGGCCATATACTTAGTAGCATATTTAATTTACCATTTTTAAAGATACTTTTGAATAAATGTAGATTTTGTATTTGTCTGCACCTGAAATTCGTCTAGCAACACCTTTGCTAGTAACCCCAAAATATACATTATTTTCTGCTATATAATTTTACTTGATCAAATTGTGTGGGAATATATTGATTACTGACTATATATTAAGTTACTATCGATTTTTTTTTATTTTTGAAGCATTATCATTTCTTTCCACAATTTTTAATGTAAGTTACTTCAAATAATTAGCCTATATATACCATACATTTTTTAGGAAATATCATATAACTTCATTTAACAAATATATTGTTAGTAAAATAAAAAATGCTTAAATCTATATTAATTTTTGGGATTTTAAACAACTGTACATTTGTCAAACATTAAACATCAAGTGGAAATACATACCCCTACAAACATTATTTAAATGATGTTTCTACTACATTTATAAACACAAATGATGTTATTTTTAAATGTTGGGCCAAACTCAAAATCATTAGGGTGGGTTAATTTTGAAATAAAAATACATACAGTTTATTGCAGGAAACATTTTGTCAAACGGGTTACAAACATCTTTTTATGAATACCGTATTTTGGAAGTTTAATTTAAATTAAACAGATAGAAAAATTAGTGAATTGATTTTTATTTCACCCTCAAACTTTAAACAAGTTAGTAAAAATTTTTACTAGAGGTATAGCTTGTCCCTCTGACTTTAGTGATATATAAAATTCATCAAAAAACTAATTGCATTTAATTTTATAAAGGTTTTGGACATATTCACTCTCTATAAAGAACGGGATTTTAGAGATAATTTTGTGTACGTAAAATAGTGAATCTACTTAACCACTTAAACAAAACAAACCATCGGAATAACTTAAACAAAACAAACCATCGTAGCCACTTAAAAACCACATTACTTTGTTTTAAATTCCTGCCATTAATACAAGTAAATGTCCTTTTAGGATTACTAATGTATTTTGAAAATATAAGAAGAACTGTTGGAAATGCTAGTCAGAATGTTGACATATTTTTTAGATATTTAGTTTTTTTTTAAAGCTGGTGTTATAATAAAGTTCTCAGAAGAAAAAAGTGTCAAATGTAAAGATAAATATTTGCATCACTTGAATGAGGTATGAAGAGATTCCGGATTCAATCACAAAAATAAAACGAATTGGAGAGATGCCCAAAATAATTTACAATCTTGCCTTGTATCTTTTGCAATAAAACTAAAATACTATTTTCATATATACCTCTGGTAACATTAAATACTTAAATACCAATACTTAAAAATATAGTTCAGTTAAAATAAACTTTTTAAATTATAAATAGGAATCAATTTTTTTCAAATTCCACAGATCCATCTATCTACATGTTTTTTTTTTTTTTTTTTTTTTTAATTTTATATTTCTTAATCAGTCATGAATAAGAACTATATATAGAAATTGACACCATATACTAGATGTAAAATAAGGGGTACATTTTGTAATACTGTAGATAACCTATAGGTAGTACAACAATAACATTAATCAAACACAAAACAAAAGCTGTTGCCATTTATCAAAACATACAGTCAGGTCGAATTAACAACATTAACTAAACATGAATATACAACAACAGCAGAAATTATTTATCAGAACATACAGTCGGGTGGTATTAAGAGTAACACCAACCAAACATAAAGACACAACAGTAGCTGTAATCATTTTTTGAACATACAGTCAGGAGGAATAATTAACAATAACATTAACTAAACATAAATACCGTATACAACAATACTGTAATCATTTATCGCAACATACACTCTGGTGGAATTAACAATAGTATTACCACTAACTAGAATTACCAGATTATATTTTTAATTAAATATAATTCCAGTATACAACAATAGCTGCAGTCATTCATCAGACCATACATTCAGGAGGAATTGTCAATACTATTAACTAAATATAAATAAACAACAATAGCTGGTAATCATTTATAATAAAATACAATCAGGATTAATTAACAATAACATCAAATAAACATACTTATGCAACAATAGCTGTAATAATTTATCAGAAATACATTTGGGAGGAGGAATTAACAATCACATTAACTAAACATAAATGTACACAAATAGCTGTAATCATTTATCAGAACATACAGTCAGAAAGAATCAACAAAAACACATTAATATAACATAAATATACAACCATAGCTAGTTGTATCATTTATCAAAACATACAGTCATAGTCAGGAGGAATTAACAATAATATTAATTGGACATAAATATACAATAGTAGCTATAATAATTTATCGGAACATACAGTCAGGAAGAATAAATGTTCTAAACATAAATGTACAACTAAAGCTCTAATAATTTATCAGAAAATAAAGTCGGAAGGGATTAACAAAAACATGAATATACAACAACAAACATAATCATTTATCATAACATGCAGTCGAGAAAATTAAGTCACACAAATATACAATAGCTGTAATCATATTGCAAAATATAAAAATCAGATGACAGTAATAATAATATCATTCAGCCTAGTACCTAGTATGCTGAAACAGGAAGAGAGATTTATGGGTACAAGAAAATAAATGGGTACAGTATGGTCTAAAAGACTAAGGTTTGAAATAGTCTAGAACATACATTTTTCTAACAGAATCTGATATAAAGGATATCCAATTTTAAAATGTTCACATATACAACCAAAAAATCCATACTGTGTATCCTACACACATTCTGTTTTGTACACAATATCTACTATTCTTAGAGCTTAGGGGAAATAAAGTTTAAAATATTTTTAAAGGGTGTATGTAACCCGCCTCCCAATCCGACATAAACTCTAAAATTTGTAATGGCAGTATATAGCTTGTGATATATGAAATTACATTTTTTAGATGATTAAAAATGTAGAATTTTGGTAAGTCGGCTCTTTTGATTGCTCCCTACACTCAAAAGTATGATTTTTCAGCCCTTGTTCTATCACTAGAACATAATTAAATGATGGAAATACATGACAACACTTTGTTATATTATTTAAAACACTAACAAATTGCAACTGTAACCGCTTCTTTGAAATAAAAACACAAATTTTTTAGTCGCAATGTTTGTAGAAATTTGGCCATTTAAAACTCAAAATTCTTTATTGGGACGAAATAGCTTAAGCCCATTTGGAAAATTCCATTGAAGGCCGAGTGATTTTGTATCAAAAATGTCAAATTGGTTGATTGTTTATAAAGTTATAATAATAATATGATACCGCTAGATTAAAACTCAAAATTCTTTATGGGTTTTCATAAATACGAAAGTGATACATGATATGCGAAAGCAGGCATACAAAATTGCTCCCGTTTAACCATATTATCACTTACTTCTAAATCAGGAGAATCTTCCTGAGTGTATCGCATATTGTATATCTATAAGTTAGATTTCAACAAAGCTTCACAGCTAAGTCTAGTGAAGGTTTCAAGAGTGCATATTTAATATGGTGTTTGAATTTAATGATGTTCAAAAGATATGATTTGTTATGTTTATATTGTTCGACTTCCCTCCCTTGTTCGCAAACACACACTTACCTAGGGTGCCTAAACTACAGAGTCAATTTATAAAAGTTGGGAGGAGCCTAACAAATTCTATTCCCCTTAGAAACCGAGCTCTGCTACCCTTGCACTGTAGTACACATATTTAGCTATAATCATTTAGAAGATCATTTAATGAGACAATAGTAACCAATTTCTGATTCCATTTTACAACTAAGATATGTAGTAGTAATAATACAATTAGCAGAACTTGAAGCAAGGAGAATGTAGCATACATGAAAACTGTATTTCATCCAACCATTACCAACTTAAACAAATTAACTAATACACCTCCCATTCAAGTGATTTGATTCATCTCAGATGAATCTTTTGTAAACCGAAAGTGTTCGACATATATCATCCATAGTAAAATAATAATAGCGTCAACTTATTTGACAGAGAGCAATTAGTATTTTTACTACCTGAAATGGGTTAGTTATTTATATCACTGTCCAAACAGGCCTTAAAGACAATTGCATTAGTGGTTTTAATGGTACACTATCATCTTCAGATCTAGGAAATTTATGTCAATCCTTTATGAACGTTGACTTATACTCAAATATTTAGACTATTAGATCCATTCAAATATGAAAAAGAATAAAGAGTGGAGAACTATAAAAATGTATAAACACTTAGAAATGCAACAATTTTCTTAATAAAAACATTTGAGTTTCCAATGTCCAAACCATCGTTTAACCAAATTATTTGTTTAGTACTATGTTTTAATCAATTTTAGTTATTTTTTAAATTAACAGCTTATTAGTTTGTTCTTTGTTTAGTAGGTAGCTGCATTTGTTTAAAAAAACAGTTTCATTTACTAGTAACAATTTAAAATAAGAATTAAACGAAATTTTATTGAAGATTTGGATCAACTCGGTGATAATATTAAAACATCTAATTTAATTCATATAACATGCATTTAATTTGGTTGTTCACTAATTCATACTGTCTATATGCATTTAAAAATTGTAAATGTTTAAAAAGTTTTAAATATAAAGATTTACTATTATCACAAATCTCATTCACTAATTCAACCACTATGATTATTATGTTTATAATACATGTATTTTAACTGAATTAATTAAGCAGAATATAAAATATGGTAACAGTCAGGGGTTTACTGGTGCCGGAACGCACCGAAACGCCATTCCGGTACTGCTTTTTGTTATTTTTTTTACGTTTTGTTTTAACGTTGTACTGGACAATTCACTCCCTCAATCTCACTCATTCAACACTCGGTTCAGACTTTTACGTTCGCCAATCGAAAAACCTCAAAATATGCCCACACTACAGTGCGTTGCGACTATCCGAGCCAACTAGGCCTACAGTAAAGTCTCCTACATTGTTGCTCAGCTCTGAATCAAAATGGGACAACTTGGGAGCAGAAGACACCCTTTTGCCAGCCTCGCGGCTCGCCTTTGATGTAGCGCTGCGAACGACTACGAATAAGAGACCGATGATTTAGAGTCGAGGGGCCTAAAAGTCGAAAACCAGCGATGCTTAAACTTGTATATTATTAACTTTTTCGGCATAAAAAAGTTTATGACATATTTATTGGAATCAAAATAAGACCAAGCATTATATAATTTGGACCACATTTAGTGATTAAACTTATCCTGGTTTTCTATAACTATATATAACACTATTTCTATAAACGATGAAGAGTGGAGCTCAGTCGCAAGACTTATCATTGAGCAATCCTGATTACCGAGTGGTAAAGATAAGGCATCCTTATTTATTAATATTATTCTTTCAATTTTATTTAAAGCTCTGCATAAAAGTAATACTGTTTAAGTGAATAGTAATAATTAAAATGTAACTTTCTTAATTTCTTATTTACATAATTAAAAATGTGTTTAGGTTTACTACAGTCTTTTACCGAGGATTTAAATTTCGGATAAAGGCTGTTGACTAAATAAGAAACTTTTTGCTTAAAATAATATGTGCCTCTAAAATTTGCTATGTGCTACCGTATATACAAGTACAAAAATAGTCACATATATTTACAATGTGTACTTTTCTTATAAAAGTAAGCACCCCTTAAACTCCCCCCCCCCCCTTTCTTATCTGTACCCTTAAACTCACTAAAGATACGTAAAGTAGCGGTTTCAGAAGTGAAATTTCAACAAATTTCCGGACCCCTTTCCATCACTTCCAGCAGCGTTCCGGTACTGGAAAAATTACGAGTAACAGTAAGAAGAATCTCATTCTTTAAACAACTTTTTAAGCTCAATATGTATAGAAGAATATAAAGTGGTCAGCAGGACCGTCATACTGAGGGGTTTGGCAAAATGCCTATATTAAATTTTAGCCTAAATTTGATACCTAATTGGTTAGTACAGAAAAATTTTAATAAACTGGTTAGCAGAGACATCATACTGAGGGGTTTGGGGAGTGGCTTTAATAAATTATAGCTTAACTTTGTTAATTAATTAATAGAGTGCAATTATAATAAACTGCACAGAAGAGACATCATACTAAAGTTATTTGAGGAAATGGTTTTATCAAATTGTAGCCTAGTTTTGGCACCTAATTAATTAGTACAAGTTTAATAAAAGTGGTCAATAGAGACATCATACTAAGAGGTTTGGGGAAATTGTTTTATTAAATTTTAGCTAGTTTTGGTACTTAATTGATTAGTACAATACAACTTTAATAAATAGTCAGAAGAGACATCATAATAAGAGGTTTGGGGAAATGGTTT
>JAGFPH010000571.1:321012-344840 GCA_018207615.1 Philaenus spumarius
TGTCAACATTAAGGGATTTCCCAATGACTCAGGTTAAATGTTTTATCTGATACATTTTGGAATCTTTTAATGTACTTGCGACATAATAATAATAAAATATGTCAACATTAAGGGATTTCCCAATGATTCAGGTTAAATGTTTTATATGATACATTTTGGAGTCTTATATAATGTACTCGCGACATAATAATAAAATGTGTCAATAGTTATTTCCCATTAAAAGTATGATCAGGTGCAGACATTTTTTAAAGGACTCTATATAGTTTTAAAGATGTTAATTCTCAAATAACTCAAACTTTTAAAAATCAGCTCTAGCAATTTTATCATAGTGAAAAGATAATTAAAATTAAAAACCGACCATTTGTAAGTCAGAGTAGGGTTAATAAGCTGTTTCAGATTTTAAATCATGCTCATTGTCTCATATTATAGTTCTGTATTAACTAAACAATAAGTGATCAACATTACAATAAAAAACCTCTTCCTATAATACATGGTTGCAGAAAGTGTGTGCAGGCAACATTTTCATAAACCTGTCCAAAACTCTATGGTTTCCATGAATATAAATATCTCTAAAAATTATAGTGGGTTCTAAAATAATAAAATAAAACAATTTTATTCAGCATTTTTCTAAAGTGGTTAAAAAGTAGGATATGATAATGTAAACAGTTTTTCTATTATGTTTTTAAAACAAATCTATTTAATGTGACCATTATAATTTTCACTAAACAACCGAGTAAATTGTATAAGAATGTTTTACAGACTTTTAGATGCATTGACTGCAAAGTAAACTTGGAGTTTACAACTTTTGAGATTCATATCTTATTACCGAGGGATCAAACAAAATTTTAAAAGGCATGTTTAGTTCAATCTAAAAACCCTATTTACAGATACCAAACTTGAAGGAGATGACTAATTACCCTTTCCTTGCATGAGGAAACACCATAAAAAAAGGGGTTTTTTAAATTTCTCTTCAGTAATGCATTGGATGCTCTCTAATAACAAGCTCCTTCATGTGAATTTTTTTTGCAAATGGTAGTAAAATAAAAAAGTATGAGGCTCTCAGACAATGGCATACAGATATTACAAAACTATAAGAATCTGACTATGGAATCGTAAAACCCAATTAAAATAAAATCATGATTAACTAATGAGGTTATTGGAAAACTCTAAGCAGAACTCTGACTGCCATAATTTTTTTATTTTCTTGAAAGCCATATGTTTTTTATATGCAATTCAGCATAGGAGATTGTGTAACTAAGAATAATTTTTTTAACGAAATCAGTATAGATAATAAGGCAGGACCAGAATTGCATGACGTGAAATATAGATGGTGGTTGATTGAAAAAAATTACTACGGTCGAATGTGCAAACCTTATAAAGCTTAAGTTCAAAGTTTGAGTCTGCTATGTTGTTTAGTTTTACAGCCATCAATAGTGAACACTTTCAGTGAAATTGTAAACATGGTCATGGTGATACAATACTCTCATTAGAAAGGTCTCAGTCCAACTAATATCAAAGCCGAGCTAGATTCTGCTCCTTCGTTTACATCAATAAATTATTGGGTGGCAGACTTTAAACGAGGCCATACAAGCTGCGAAGATATTTGACCAAATGAGGTGATCACATCAGAAAAGATGAAGAAAATCCACAAAATGGTATTGGATGACAATCAACTGAAAATGTGAGAGCTTGCAGACATGGTAGGCGTTTCAAAAAGGACTGTACATCGCATATTGACTCAAAATTTGAACATGAGAAAGCTGTGCACAAAATTGGAGCCACATTTGCTCACAGTGAAACAAAAACAGCGCCATGAGGATGTTTCAATTGAATGTTTGGAGATGTTTCGCAGCATTAACCTAAAGCCAGGTTTTTGCGCCGATTCATAACCATGGATGAAACATCGGTCCATCACTTCACACCTGAAATGAAGGAACAGTCAAAACAATGAACTGAAAGGGGAGAATCGGGTCCAAAGAAGGTGAAGACAGTTCAATCTACTTGCAAGGTCATGGCATCAGTATTTTAGGATGCGGGTGGGATAATTTTCATAGATTATTTTCAAAAAGGAAATTAATCAACGGTATTATGCAAACTTATTGCAGTGTTAGAATCAAGAAAAAACGTCCACATTTGGCGGAAAAGAAAGTGTTGCTTCATCAAGGCAATCCACCAGTTTACACATCCGTTATCGCAGTGGCCAAAATCAATGAGTTATAAAGTTCAAACTGTTTCCTCGCGCACCCTATTTCCCAGATTTAGCCTCCTCGGATTATTTTCCCTTTCCAAACTGTCAAAAAAATGGATCGGTGGTTAAAGATTTGCCAACAATGAAGAGGTGGAGTCTGAGGTTGATGGCTTTTTTGAGGAGCTTCTCACTATAAACAAGGTATCGAAGTTATTGAACATCGCTGAGAAAAGTGTGTTAGGCTAAAAGAAGACGAAGTTGATAAATAAAGAAATTTTTCACAAATTTTTGTGTTTTCTTTGTTAGGTTGAGTACTTCTGGGACTACCACCCTCGTACCATATGTTTGGTGTGATAGCAAAAGATACTTTGTGTTAAAGCTAGTAACTAGTTTTTAATGATGTTCTTTTATCTGTGATTTATAAATACAATTAGTCTCCAAACAGCAAGAAATTCCTAAGTCTATTAATCGGTAAATGTGACACATTATAAATAAGATGAAATGAAATATTCAAAAATACTTAAAAACACATCGAATGAAAACATGTGACTCTTTAGAATGTAGAACAAAAAGGTATGTTTCTAATGGATAAATAAAAAAAACTAACTTAATGGGAAAACATGACATACGCATTGATCACAGTAGATGACTGGTTTGTCATTAGGTCTCCATTTCTTCAAACGCCACCAATCCTTCCACCAAGTCCATGTATCTAATGTATTGTCACAGTTTTGGCATTCACTCATTTCTTCTTTCACTATTTCACATCACTTTAAGTCTTCATGACACTTTATTTACTCATAGTAGTTTATCCTTTATGCATTATAGCATTCATTGGTCAACTGGAAAAATTCCACAATTTATTCAAGAGATATGAAAAGGTAGGACAGATATTTTAGTAGGTATTTTCTTTAAATTGTTAAAATGTGATTAATTAATTACAATACACTATTCACAGCTAAAAAGATTTTGACTAAATGTTATACTTTAATTTTTTTTTTTTAAACTCCTACATTTTTTAAAGTTTTTGTTACGGTTTAATTTTTACGAGAATAAAATAGCAGACAATTTTCTAAACAAATACAAATTTGGAAGAATATTTTCCAGTTCATAAAACTATGGTTTTAATAAAATATTGTGTTGATAAAATTGTTTTCAACAAAACCATAGTTTATAAATGAGATGTGAATGTGGAAAAACTATCTCACAAACAAAAATGTTTTAAAATATTGAAAGAGTATCATCAGACTGACGGGCTGTCATTAACTTTACTTCAACTACATTAACTTTTATAATCTTACCTAGATTCTAACCGAGAACTTTCCATTTCAAAATCACATAAAACCATAGTAACTTTACAGAAAATTTAAAAGATACCAAATATTTTCCTTTTTTAAATAAAAGAAAGAGGTATTCACATTTTTTACATGATTAAGGACTGCATTTTGATTTTTGGTGAAATATAGAAAATGGATTTCGTTATTTTTATTTTTGTAGCCAAAAGATAATTAAGTTATCAACATAAAACAAGATGTCAAGATGTAAAGCAAGAACCAAAATATGTTTACAATCATGATAACCCTTTTACAAAGGTGACTAACTTTTATGTTTTTGTTATTTTTGATAGTTTGGTTTTTGTTTCATTATAGAAAGTATCAGTTTTGTTTTTTTTTGTCTCTTGTAAATTTGCATTACAGTTAGCGATTTTAATTCATTTGATGTTGAAAATTTGAAACAAACACCATTTTGAAAATAAATGAAAACATTTTTTCGACCTTGATAAACTTGTGTAAAAATGTGTGTGCCAAATTAGAAGTTAATATATTATTTACTTCAAAAGTTCTACTTTTTGTAAAAATACAAAATGGCGGATTGTCTGGAAATGAAGCATCTTAACACATTGTGAAATATCCTGTATATATATATGCGTTTAGATAAAGTACTTTCATTATTGAACTGATTGTTCCCACATGTGCAATAACAATAAAAAGGGTTATACATTTTTTATGCATTGGGTATTTAATTCCCTTAACCTCAAAATAAAATACAGTATTGAATTAAAACACAATACCTTGTGTTAAAAAATAAGTATACAAAAACAACATTAACAATAAGGAATAATATTAGTAATAACATACAAATAAAATGAATAAAAATCACCTCTAAAACACAGGTACAAAATATAGGATGAAAACTAAATATATCCTATAGATAAAAATAAAATAAATAAATAATGATATCAATCAGTATTATATATTTCCTGCAATGCTCTCAAACACACACACTCATACAAAAGAAGTCCCAAAAGACCTAAAAGACGCCCAAACACACAAACTACTCGAATAGATTAAAAAAAAGAACATTCTACAGAATTTTATAAATGATCGATTAAGCTTTTTTGAAGACGAAAATTACATTCCAAAATTTGCCCAAAAAAAGAAAGTATTTTTTACAAAATATCTACATCATCCTGTATTTGAATGTACCTCTTATACATGAATAGTGAGTAGTTAACACTAAAATTATGGTGAACCAAATATAAACAAACTTGTATCATGAAAAAATACAAACAAAACGTTTAAGTTTGCTAACCATAGTCTCACCCGTTTCTCCTCGCCAGTTTTTGCTCTAGTTTTCCCCAGTTTTAAAAGTTTTTGGATCTCTTCTGCAAAGAAACTTTGAGGATGAGCCGTCAATAAATTCCGCAAGTGATCTTCTACTTCTTGATTGTTCTCAGTTAGTTCCCCTTTCAATGTTTTTTTCAAGGGCACACACAAAAAATAATCACCGGGAGGAAAGTCCGGGCTGTAAGGGAAGTTGATTAAGATTTCCAATCTGACCTATACAGACTTCTCTGAAATTAATAAGATGCTCTGTTAATCAACTGTCGGTCACCTTCAATACGGTCACAGAGTACACGGATGTTGTCATCTGTGAGACTTGACCTAGTGCATCGATCATGACTTTCATTTCCCACACTTTCTCGTTCACCCATACTTAGAATCCGAGACAGTGTAGTGTGCCTAAACTGGGCCTTCGACCGAGTCAAAATTTCCAATAATTTAACACATTTCTTAGTTACAAACTTTTTATTTAATGCAACTGACTATGGAACATCTTGCTCACTCAAGGCAGTTCTGAGTAAGGAAAAGAGAGATGGAGAGAAATAGCCCATCAAGTGGGCTCGCCACTCAAACACATCAAATTTCAACTCCCCACTCGAAATTACTTGGGAAAACGAGCAGTAAAAGTCCTGTTTATATTTGACTCACCATTTAACTTTGGAAATAGAAATAATGCTACATAGCTCTAAATAATAGAGTTGATCACATTTGTATAGTAGGCTACTGCAGAAAATAGAATATCTTCATTCATGGATCTAGGCTATTAAATAAATCAGGTTATCTATTCGAAAAACACTAAAATCCTAATTTATTACATCTCTGTATTAAAAAAGAAGTTCTGCACAGGATGTTGCATGAGGAAAGCTATATACTAAACAGTTATTCCTTGGCCAAAATTTTAAGAAAAGTTCATACAAACATAGGACCGTATACACTGTTTCCAGACAATCTGGCATTTCGTATGTATTTTTGTATTGTTTAGTTTAACATAGTCATTTTGGAAGTAAATGACTTTTCAAAAGATCAACGGTTAAAAATTTTTAACATCAAATAATCGTCAACCTTACAAAACATTTACAAAGCCGAAATAGTTTAAATTTCTTTACATGTACAAAATGGTTATTTATTTTTAGTTCAAACATTTAGCTTATAATACTCCTAAATAGGAAACTTAATACTATACATTTTTGGTGAAATAGTATTTTTTTGTAAAGTTGATGGACAGGGGAATTAAGAACAAAGGTATCTTTTTCAAACATCAACTTTTTTCTCTTTTATTTAGATAAAAAAGTTAAAAATGAATAAATAATGAATAACTTTCCAATCTGCAGATTTAGATTTAACTCTTTTTTGTAGCAGCAATAAGAAACAAGTTATTTCATAAAAACAAAATATTACACCTTAAATGTATAGCGGAACAGAGGTGTCAGTATTTTTTTGTAGGATATGGGCACAAATCTACCCTTTTAATCTCAAAAATCCCCCGACCTTTTTTACAGACATACACCATTTTTAATTTTACTGAGGTATAGGCTATACATCGCTACATAACTATACAATAACGACTCTGTACCGGTTAAATTCTAGTCGCCGTCACAGAACTTTTGGAGTCATTATAAACCCTTTACTATATATATCAAATTCAATCTGATTACTAATTTAAAGTTATGTTTTAACTTTGTTATTTATTTAAATACTAGTAGTTCTGTGAACAGTAGACCTCGCTCGTTGAAATAACAAATGTGGTTTTGAGCTTAGGTTAAAAATAGTGTGCCAGTAAGGAAGTAAGCAGAAGGTTTAGCTAGTGAAACATTATTTTGCAATTCCCGCGATTCCGGGGTTTCTTGTTCTTGTTTTTTTGTTTTCTTTTCTTGAGCTTTAACTGCTAAGATTTTCTTTTAGGGGGCATTGTGTTTTATGTAGGTTAATAATGCGTAAGGTAGCTAAAAATATCGCGTTATTGAGGGAAAACATAGAATTAAATATTTATATACTCAAATAACTAAAACTTAACAATGTATTTACAGTTCCTTATCATATTCCAATATTAGAAATAATGAAAACAAACGATGTTAAAGCGTCGTGATAGTGATCTCAACCCATGTACCATTACTTCCCACGCTGTCCAACGAGCACTTTTTGTACGTCCTTTATCGCCGCGAGGTTTCATTTGTTTCATCTCATTTTGTAATTCAAGTAAAGCTAAGTCAAATACTTTTATGGAATAATAATTTACAAGTATGCAGTTCAATTCTTTGATTTATCCTCTACACTTTCTTATAATAATATGTCATTTTTGGGCAGAGGATATATTCCTAAATTACTATTCAAAACAGGCCTAGTTTTGTTAGCGGTCCTGTAGTAGGAACATAAAACTGGGTGTTTTCCTATTTTAAATTGATAAATATGTTTATACAGTTCTATTTAGAACTAAATTATGAAACTTTTTTACATTTATGAAAAAATTACAAAAATATTTTACTACTTTTTATGTAGGCCTAAAGTTGAACTTTTTCCTTTCGTTACTGAACATGCTTGTTTCTTGAGCTAATAACTTTATTAATTTTACTTCAATCATTTTTTTACTGGCATATATGAATTTGTTTAACCTTTATCTACAAAAGAGCTATGGAACACTTTTGAATTGGTTTAGAATAAACGTATAAAAACATGGTTGAAATACAAAAACTTGGACGATTTTTAACAGATTTGAAGTTTTCGGCCATTTTGTGAGCTTACCGTTCGTTAGAGATACGGAAAAAATCAAGAGTACAATTTTTATTTTTAATTTGTAATAAATTACCTGCTTACACGCTTCCTCAGCAAGGGTTAAATTAACTAAATTACAAGTGAAAAAACATGGACCAAGACCGGGATTTGAACCCAGGACCTTTGCCTTTCCGGCAATTTTATTACAAATTAAAAATAATAATAAATAACACCACTGTAGGCTGCAAAAAGAATTGAGATTGTTTTCAATGTCGCATGCGAGGTATTCAGTCTATTAATTCATATATGCAGTAAAACCATACAAGTGAGATAACATCGACCAATATCAGGGATCATGATAGCTCAGTGTTAGAGTGTTGCCCCGGAAAGGCAAAGGTCCTCGCTTCGCTCGGTCAAATATTCCAATGTTTACCTTATTTTGTTATTTTACATTAGCACAAAATTCGCCACTACTCACTCGGCCAGGAGAAGCATTGCCCTGTGCCCTCTTCGGTTCTACCGCCAGTGATACGTTAACGTTGTATATCTACTTCGAAATTAAAAATTGTATTAATATAAAATACTATATGACAGATTGTTGGACAGACATTTAGCAAGATTGTATTAATATAAAATACTAAATGACAGATTGTTGGACAGACATTTAGCAAAATTGTATCAACATCTGTAAAAACCAATCATGATTAATACACCCTTCGACGATGGCTGTGTAGGATTGTGTTTTTGTCAGTAACTCCCATTTCAGGAATGATGTGGTAAATATAACCCATTAAGTTAGAGAAGTTAATGAATTGTAATCAACCATTGGTTTGGTCAGAGTTTAAGGAAAAAATTTATTTGTGTTTTAATGTGGTGGGCTATATCGTCACCAACATATTTAGTTGTACTATAATGTGAACCGTATTAAAACAGGCTTGCGTAACTATAGGGTAATGTACAAGTCTGAGCTCATGGAAGCAACGTCTAGCTACCAATAATGATGCAACAAACTGTATTTAGTTATTACTCTGTATATTAAAAATAATTTTAAAGTCTGATCTCACGTAAGCAACCCCTTGCTATCAATAACGATACAAACAATTTAGTTACGTCATTTCATAGATCAAGACCTGCTCTATGGAGTCATACTTTTTTTAGAATTATATCTGGTTCTATTTCTGAGATATGGATTTCATGTGCATCTATGTTTTCGTTCATGTTTCGATCGTATATAACAGGCATTGGAATTTTATTTCTAATATGGATGAAATAGTAATCTATCATACACCATTCTTTTCATAGATAATTTTGATATAAATGTATAAATATGTTTTTAATCAGATAGTAGGCCTAATAGTTTTAATCAGTATTTTCCGCTTTGAAAACAACATTTCTGTTTGCTTCCAGTCACCATTACATTGTGCCTAGTGCTTTGAGTTTGTGTGTGCATTATAATGATTGTAGGTATATTGGTGATTTGTTTGAATAATTAGAATTATTGTGAATTAGTGAGTTTTGTATTATGTGAAGTGATGAAATGTATTTTAATATATTGCAATTGAAAGGAGTTGCAATATAATTAAATAGAAGAATATTTCTTTTGTTTGTGAATAGAAGCCATATTCTAAAAGTTTTATGTTTCAGGATTGTTCAGTTTTATAAAACGCTTTCTATACATTCTATCTACATAATAATGTTCTCTGTACTTTCCTAATCAATGCCGAATTTACCTACGGGCGCAGGGGGCCCGCCGGGCGGGTTTCTTTAAATTTAATTTTGTCAAAAATTATTTAAACGTGTACCAAAGGCTTATTACATCTTAATGCGAACCACACAAAATGATTTCCTAGAAAACTCCGAGTGGCAATTAACTTCATACAGTTAAAAATAACCCGTCCACTGTTGTATAATTTTGTATTTGTTGACATTCCTGGACGCCTTAACAAAGTAACTATTTTTCATAGATATAATATAAATAGTGCTGTGGTTTCATGTAGATTTCAATTAGCCTATGACCGGTAATCAAACAAAATTTATGACGCGCCACCACGATTTCTGCTTACCTCGGGTGTTTTCGCCAAGGTCACGCAATCCCAACAACCCTCAAAAATGACATGTTACAATGAGTTAGTGGACTACTAGGGCGATATCCTCAATCGTGCCAAAGTACAGCTTTTTCTAGCAATTTTCAATGCGGTTAAAAAAGTCATCAAAATATGACGTTGTAGCGAAGAGGTTCGGGTTTCTAGACGACATCATTACTATGAAGGAAAATGATTTGGAAGCTGCTTGTTGTGCTCTGACAGAAAAATATCAACACGATATAAGTAGCAATGAACTATATGAAGAGTGCGTACATCTAAAATGCTTTTTGGAAGAAGACAAAAATTTGGAAAAACTACTCTTGGCTGTGAGGATGAAAAAAAACGACCCCGACTCCGCAACACAACTGTTCAACCTGGAAAATGACAGTCAAGAAGAAATGTACGCCGACGACCCAATACCTGCACTACGACCAGGACTAGTTTATAACTAGGAAAATGCAGTGGCGTAACTAACGCCGAGGCAACCACAGAGGTGCCTTGGGGCGCAGCCAATTAAATATAAGTGAGATTTTTTTTGCTAATTGAAAATAAATTGATTGCTTGCAGTGTCCATAATGTGTGTACAGCTTTTCTAATTTCATTGTGGATAAGGTCCCCGAATCACTATCTTAATACAAGTTTAATTTATATTACCTGTTTTTTCCGTCAAGTGATCCACTACCGTAGTATTAAAAACACTAACGCGGTTTCGGACGTATTCAATCGTCCATTTTCTGGTGTAAAAGTCGCTCACATGAGGTCGTCAAACATTGTAACAGTTTTTTAATGTTTGACGACCTCATGTGAGTGACTTTTACACCAGAAGATGGACGATTGAATACGTCCGAAACCGCGGTAGTGTTTTTAATACTAGTGGATCACTTGACGGAAAAAACAGGTAATAAATTAACCTTGTATTAAGTAGCTTTTCTAATGTTTTTAACTTTACCTGCAACTGTGGCCACAAGTGAAAGGTATTTTTCAAAACTTAAACTAATAAAAAACTATTTAAGAAACTCGATGTCTCAGACTAGACTTTCTGGTCTTAGTATCTTGAGCATTGAACATGAAAAAGCTTGCAGATTAAACTTGGACCAATTAGTAAAAACATTTTTGAAAGTTAAAAGCCGACGAGGCTGGACTTAGATTTAGATGGCCAAACTTATCGAACTTGTCATCTTTTATTGTAATAAAATTGTATTGATTTCATATCAATTAAACAGTTTTTTAAATCAAAATTGTTTTCTGAGTCAATTTTTATTTCAAACCAATACACTCTTTAAATTTGTAATTTTCATAACTTATTTTCTCACGGGCAGGAAAAATTTAAGACGGGGGGGGGGGCATATTCTAGTTTCTGTCTTGGGGCGCAAAAATATTAGTTACGCCACTGGGAAAATGACTTTGAAAGAGCCCACGATGAAGACGAATTAAAATGTACCAGTGACATCAACACGCAAACTTAACCTGAAGACGACATACAAATATTTGCATGATAATGGACTTTTCACATAATTTCCCAATATTGAAATTATTTTAAGAATATTCTTACGCATGATGGTATCAAACGCATCGGCAGAAAGAACATTTTCCAAATTAAAACTAGTAAAAAGTTATTTAAGGAGCACAATCAAGCAGGGACGATTGAATTCTTTAAGTATACTCAGTATTGAAAATGACATTTTGCACAGACTTGACTTAAAGGATATAATAAACGACTTTGCGGCCAAGAAATGCAGGAAAAAGGCGTTTTAATTAATTGTTTCAAAACAGAATACAAAACTGTTTGTTAATAAGAGTTTCAAGTGCGGTTAAAAGGGAAGAAAAATAATTAAACTATGAAAGTTAATTTCTAAAAAGAAAACTTATCTTAATATTTCTATTTTATCAATCCTATATAACTTAATATTTTACTAATTATTCTAATTAAACTTTTTTGTTTACAAGTTATTTTTTTACTAAGAAAGAACAATACTAACAACGATGATATGCAAATTTTATTTCATTGTAGTTTTGTTTTGTAATCTTAAGTCCTGTAAAAATGTTCTTTGAAACGAATTTTGAAACTTCTTCTGGTTTGGCTTATGTAATATTTATTACAATTGCTGGAATTGCTACAGTTTAGTCAGTAAACATCAGTTTGGGTGTAGTAATTGTCTTGAGGGGTTGTGTATTTACTACTTTATTACTTATCATCTTAAAGATATTGTTCTTAGTTTTATAGCTAATCCTAAAGTTTGTTAATAAAATGATAGTTATGAAATTAAAGAAAAGTTTTCACAAATAATGCATTATTATTTATTTACATTAGGGGAGACCGGAGCAGGTTTTCCCGCTGGGCAGGTTTTCGATTTGGCCTTAATTTGTTAGCAGACTGCTAGAGCGCACCACCAACCAGACTAGTTTGAAGACAACGCTCCTAGGCAGCAACTATGAGAGTTTTAGTTTGATGGCTACTCCCTTCGCTGCGTAAAGTCAATTTATATTGTTTTTGTTCAGTTGAGTAAATTTGCATGACCTTACTTTAACTCAAAACAAACATATACGCCTTAAGTTTAGTTTTTTTATTCATATGATATCGAACAAAGACATTCACCTGCTCTGATTGATGTTATAGTTTGTTCAAAACAGTTCTTTTTTCAACATCTTATCTTAGGTTAAAGTAAAAACATGGCGACGGGGCACGTTTTCGCATTTTGAGTGGGGCACGTTTTCGGCCCCCATCAAGCTGGCTTGTTCGTTGATATTACTAATATTATTGGCTGTTATGTAATATACTAGGGGAAACTCCTGCGTGCTCCGCACGCTAACCCCGTTAGAACTTTCTATACACACAATAATGTTATGATTTCTTTATAATAAAGGTGTATGATTAATAATAACCCCAAAGATAAGATGGTAAATAATGTTAAATGCCATTTTGACAGATATGCCCATTAAAGACCAACTGAAGGAAGAACAAGAAAAAGCCAAGCAGAGGAATGAAAAACTAAATGACAGTAAAATGAAAGTTAAGAAATGTGTTAACAAGAGTTTATTTGGAAGAAAATCAGGAAAATCAGCTAATCAGCGAAAACGTCTACTAAGCCAAAGAAAGTGAACGTCAGCATAGAATCGAGTAATGAAGAAGATGACTGCGTTTGCATTTACTGCTTGGAATTATACAGCAAGTCAAAACCAAGAGAGAAATGGGTTAAGTGTACTCGTTGTAAGAGATGGGCTCACGAGGCGTGCATTAAGGGAGACCCTTTGTTTTTCGTGTGTATAAATTGCGATAGTGATGACGATGATAACGAATTTTGTTAAATGTATTATATTTAAATGTATCTACAATTAATAAATAATTTTCCTTGAACTGTTTTTTGTTTAATTATCCCGATTTTAATGATTTAAGTACTTGCGAAAACTTGCCCCTGCCTAACATTATGGTGTGCGAAAACTTGCCCCGGTTACACTTGACTACTTTTTCCTCAAAATCATTGCTTAAGTAATCTATATTAGTCTTGCCACGTTGTAGTGCAGGTTTCAGTGGTTATTGTAGTAAATTTTTACAAACGTAACTAACTTAGTAAAAAATAGACAAAATAAATTTAAAAAAGCGCGAAAACTTGCCCCGGTCTCCCCTACCTCAATTAATTAATGTTAGTTATTTATGATTAAAGCCCAGGTCAGTTAGCGTATTACAAAATAAAAATAAATTAAAAATCATCTTAAATAGCCCAACGAATTTTTATATTTATTTTTTTATTAAATTTTTGAATTATTTATTACATAGGCTATTACAGTTTAGTTTATTGTAACGAATTAGCTAGGTAACCGTTTATATGTGGTATAATTTTAATAATTACATTTACAAATATAAAATCGTACATTTTTAATATTTTGACTATTAAATTTCAATATACTAACATGTTTAACATGTTTACAAATTATTTCCGTTCAATTGCTTATCTAAAAAAAAAGGTAGGCTACTCACCCATCAGCTACAAAACCGTCAATTAGTTAATAGTTATTGTAAACTGAAATCTTATTAACTAATTTTGCCTGCCATTGTAATGTGAAAAGCCGAACACAGTGATTTCCCCAACGTGCGCCGTTGTCGTTGACTGATCAACTGAGAAAGCAATGTTAAAAATTGATCTTATCTAGCTTACGTTATGCAGCAACTGCTCTGACCAAAGGAAATTGGTGCCGCAGAAGGTCTAAAATAAGAGTTGAGAGAGATCGAGAATCTATAGCCGCTTTGTCTTAAGGCGGTTACAAAGAGTCCTTCATTGACGCGAATATAAACAAACGAAAATGCAAATGTGAACGGAAATGTGAATAGAGAACTGTTACATTCTACGGTGGGGTAATAGAAATATTTGGTGCGTATCGATCGAGTTTAGGCTAGTACACAGTAATAAATCAAAAAACAAAAAGTATTTTCTGTAAATTAATTAGGTATTTTAGTTTTATCCAGATAAGTGAGATTTGATCGCACAAATTTGATTACTTTAGATATTAAGAGAAATTTATTTTGTTCTAACATACAGTCCGGGATTCACCCGGCAGTCCTGGTTTTAAACCCCTGTCCTGTGTTCGGTCCAGGGTCCAGGATTATTCTTTGTCCGGGATTTTCAAAAGTTTTTAAGAAAAATCGAAATTTCTTGTAGTTTATAGTGAATTTTCTTGTTAAATCTCGTAATTAATAAAGCTTTTTCGCGACAACGACCAGCGTCCCTGGTATATTCCCACAGCAACAGTAAATATAGTTGGCTCACCATCACCTGTCGCCTGCAGACAATAGACCGCCGATACGAGTTAGGGTAACAGCATAGTGGACCAGCGGTACAAGCTGCAATAAGCGCGACAAAGCAGACAGCTGCGAGTAAAGAAATGACACAGCATAGTAGTGCGGAGATAGGAGCGACAACTACGTCACATTTTTCTGCTGTTTTTTGTCGTGTTCACTAGTGCCCCGTGTGTTCTTATTTTTGTGTCTTTTCCTCACAATGAATTTCTTATTAACGGAAAATTCTTCATTGAATATTTCCATCTGTCTCCTACACAATATTATAGTTGTTTCCTTATATAGTTCTGCCTTATTAGGCCCATGGATGCTCAGTGGCGGATCCAGATGTCAGGTTTGGGGGGGGGGCGGTGACCGGAAGCATGGGGGTACCACCGGAGGGTCCAGGGGGCCCCCCGGAAAATGTTTGAAAATTATAACTATAAACTTGCGTTTTTAGACAACGTTTGGGCATATACTGTGGAACTTTAGAAATCTGATCTTTACGATTTTTTGATAAAATTATCATTCTAATATAAGGCTGAGGAGCAAGAGGTTGATTTTAATGGCAGTATACAAACAAACTGTGCGTTTATATTTCTATAATTTTATCACTTCTTTTTTTACTGTTGAGTTTGTTGCGGGGTCAAGAAAACGATTCCATAAACTTTCTCTCGTTATGCTCCGGCTAATACTGCAAAAACGTTGGGATAACTTTTGGGATGTAGTTATCAAAAACTAAGAAATCATTAGTAACTTTTTTATTACAATTACAAAACTGGTTCACGGGGACGGGCATACACAGAAAATAACTCATTGAACTTCAAAACGTATTAAAAATCTATTTAAGTGTTAATGTTTTACTTTTACAGTAGTCTAAACATAAAAAGAAACAAGATTTGCTATATTTCTAATCAGTGGATGTCACATATCACATACATTCATGACTCACCCTAATACAAAAAACAAGAACAGTTAAGATAGATACTTAAGAAAAAATTTGAAAGCATATTTTGCTATATCAAAATTTCCACACTAAATAAAAACAAGAAAACATTACTTTAAAATTACAGCTTTACAGCTCACTAACCTAACCTAACCTAACCTGACGTCAAAATTACGTAGGAACCTGCGGGGGGGGTGGGGGGTAGTTTTCCGGGGGGTAGTATTGTGTGTGTTACATGACAGACTTATAGATTGTATAAGTAATGAGTTAAGATATCTCATATTTGGGATGAAAATCCCTAAAGTGTAAACACTGAGAAGCCTTTCCGGGTCCCGTGCCGAAGCCCCACGAAGGCTACCGACAAGTTACGAGAGACGAAAGTTTTGGGGGGAGTTAGGGGAGCAGACCTACCTCAATTGGGGCAGGGGGGGGGGGATTGCCAACTACAGTAGTTACCTGTGTCGCAAGCGCTTGCTTGTAATCTGAGTTTGAAGCTTTTAGATTTTAATCGTATGAATATTGATTTTGCTTTTTTACATTTTGTTGAACCGATTACTAAATCTTTCACCTGAACTTAAAAAAATATATATTTAAGTGTTTGGAGGGGGGGGGGGGCCCCCCCCCCCCCCCCCCCCCCCCCCCCCCCGTGGATCCGCCTCTGTTGATGCTTTATTTTGATCCATGGATTGAGTCTGGGCTAAATCAAGACATCGTATTTTGATAAAAAAAGATTGCCACCAAAGTAATTTATAGCACTGTTTACAAAATGAGGAATATCGCAAACTTTACGCGACGGCGTAAAGCGCGCGTTTGACCTTTAAATGTGAGAAAACCAAAGACCGTATAGAAAAAAGTTTTAAATAAAAGTTTTTAATCGGCTCATTTCCAACATTTTTCTCGCTTGAAGTTTGTTTCTACTCCAAAAATATAAAAAAAGTTTATGCTTAGTAACTTTTTCATGTTCCGATTTTGTTGGCTGATTATATTTTGTATTTTTATACATTTCTTAACCGACTGATCTGTACGTTGTTTCAGAGCTATAGAATACAAGGTCTGGTCCACTTCTTTGATGTTGACGCTCGCCGACTGTCACAACATTCCTCTCGCCCCCTCCTATGTGACGTCACTCTGGTACCATGACACGCCGCGTAAGCACGGTTCGCCTTAGCTCTCACGTGTTATTTGATATAACGTTGCAGACGATAATTCTTTAAAAAATTATGTAATACACACAATCACCTAAATTATATGTTTACCAAGTTTAGTGAATATTAAGTAACTATTTTGTTCAGTACATAATTCCGCGACATTTTCGCCTTCTGACGCATATTTAAAGGTAATTTTGTCGGAGAGGCATTTCACAAATTTCTTGAAAAATTTATACAAATCACACAATCACCTATATTATATGTTTACCAAGTTTGGTTAATATTGAGCAATTGTTTTGCTCAGTACACGTTTTTAAAAAAGGTATATAATTCCGCGAGATTTTCGCTTATTGACGCATATTCAATGCTAATTTTCTCGAAGAGGCATTCCACGAATTTCTTTAAAAATTATACAATACACACAATTACCTAAATTATATGTTTAGCAAGGTATTTATTTATGTAATGTAACGTTGCAGACGAGATTACTTTATGAAATGTTTCTAAGATTATCAAGTAATATTGTCTGCAGCGTTACTTGAATATTCCAAGAAACACCTTTAATAACAAAATACATTAAAACAAACATTTTTAGGACGATGAGATATAAATAAATAAATATATAATGTATAAATAATGATAACATTTAAACTTAGAGTACCGGTAGGCCTAATTATTGATAACTCAAAATTTTAAAACAACAAATTTTAAGTAATCAGCTTCAAATTAAAATAAACATTAAAAAATATAATTTATTTAATGTAAGAGTTGCAAGCGAGATTACTTTATGTTAAAAAGTTACCAAAGTCCTCAAATAATTTCTTCTGCGCCTATTCAAGTTAAAATGTTTTTAAAAAATCTTTACAAGCAAAATGCACTTAAAATTATCAGAATAATTAGATATAAATAAATATGTGATATACATATAATTATAATCAAATTTAAACCTAGAGTAATAAAATTATCGATGACAAAAATAAAACATAATTTTAGGTTAAACTTCTAGATTAAATTAAATTGCACAGTGTCAATTTAAATTTAAATAGTTCAATTGTTTAAATTCAACTATTAAATTAACTATTCCCTAAGGCCTAGGGAAGGAAAATTTCTATAAAGCAATTTAATTATTTTTTTTTATATTTTATGTCAGCAATAATTATTATTCCATGTGCATATCTGCATATAAGCTACTCATTATGTGCAAGTATTTATAACTTTTATGTGTTTTATTTTATTAGTATTACACATGTTTTATTAAACTGCAGTATGGCATTAATAAATACAATCATTTTCAATAATGTGGCATATTTTGTTCAATTTCGTATTTAGTTTTCAGAAATGTTTCAGAGAATCAAATTAAAAGTATGCTAACATTACTACACTACATCGGTTTATTACCTACGAATTACTTAGTTTTATTGTAATCCTGTCTTCTTCTTACATCTTTAGACTAATTGTTTACATTCCATGCTGTAGCCTACGGATTTTTGTATTAATTAACTAAGTAATTATTTGTTACCTTCTTTAGTATGTCAATCTAATCCTTTGTTTTTTGTTCTTCTCCTACGACCACGGTTTCGGGAATTCACCCATCTTCAGGTACTTCTACAATGACACAATAACACTAACACATAACTACACATACAAATTTTTACTCCGTATTGGAGATCGTTAAAAGTTTAAAGTGTGAGTAAAAATGTGTATGTGTAGTTATGTGTTAGTGTTATTGTGTCATTGTAGAAGTACAAGATGGGTGAATGCCCGAAACCGCGGTCGTAGGAGAAGAACAAAAACAAAGGATTAGATTGACATACTAAAGAAGGTAAAAAATAATTACTTAATTAAAGGACAAACACAATTTTTTGTAAGTTCTACAATTTTTTATTGAGTCTTGCCTAAGACTCAATAAAAAGTCTGGGCAAGACTCAATAAAAAATTGTAGAACTTACAAAAAAATTGTGTTTGTCCTTTAATTATAATGGAATTCTACCAAGTACCTTCGGTCGTCACTATCAATCGAATAATTACTTAGTTAATTAATTGTTTACAGTCTACTTATTGCTTTGTGTAGTGTCAATACTAAAACTAAAGAAGAGCGCATCATAAAAATGATACAGCTTTGCTAAGAAATTGAAATTATTGTAGTAGAGAATACTTATGAGAAGCGGTGGGAATGGAGCAGGTGTTACCACCGTGACGTCATCACAGTGGCAAGGACGGGAACGCTTTCATTGGCGGACTGGTCTAGCCCTTGTATTCTACAGACAGCCCTGACGTTGTTTACTCCGGTGGAATCCTTAATTCTTCTTGATAAGAAATAATGTAAGTTTAATTACAATCGGATGATCCCTGTGCGATGGAGGAGCGTGTTAATGAGTGCGCGCATTAAAATATTTTGCGGTAGATATCGCACGGTTGATGAAGTTGACCTACAAGCTTAATAAAAAAAGTATAAGAAAATTCAAATTGCAAGAAAAAGCTAAAATAATACCAAATTAAGTACCAATATGGCTGGAAATAGTATAAAATAATTTTAAAAGTGTAATCACTGAGTGGTTTAAGTAATATTTGTTGAGAATTGAACAAGTTTAGTTATTATGTTCTTTATAATACCCTGAAGGTTTATAAAGTTAATTCGCTTTTTACGAATTGCTGATATATATACAATATATAGTTTACCTTATACAGTAGTCGGAGCAATTCTTGATATTTTTGTAGTTACACTACAGCGCTGTTTCGCCGTTCACAGCCGGCTTCGTCAGGTGTAGGACTCAACACTTAAATTTGACGAGGAGTTATCCGATAAAACTTTGTACTTTTGTGTCGTGTTATCATGTGTGTTCAGTGTTATTGTGTATTGTTTTATTTAAGTGTTGAGTCCTACACCTGACGAAGCCGGCTGTGAACGGCGAAACAGCGCTGTAGTGTAACTACAAAAATATCAAGAATTGCTCCGACTACTGTATAAGGTAAACTATATATTGTATACAAGTTTAGTTCATAGCTAGGAAAGAATAGATTTTGAAGAAACAATTGTAAAGGGGGGGGTTTCTGAATGAGAAAGTAATAAATCAATAATAATTAGGTAATAAAATGTACTTAGGAAATGTTCAGTAATAAGAAATAATTAGATTTAGTTGCTTTACACAATGGAAAGGAATGAAATCTTACGTGTTGAATAACTTAAGAACTAAGCCGAGTAGAAATGTGATTGACATTCGTATATGCGTCATAAACTATAAACTACGATCTGTGAAAGTTTGAATGTTGAAAAGATAGTGGTTTGGGAGATGGGAACATTTTGGAAAAAATTTACAGTAATGGGCAGTTTGTCATATCCGAACGAAAAGTCTGGTGGTCAGCTTCGGTGTACGTCACGTGACGCGGAGTGATACGAGTGTGGCTAAAATGTTGTAGAATTGGTTCCAAAAGTGACAATTTAAAACTATAAACTGTAAAAAATCTTTAAATAAACTAAAAATTAATCGATATATAAAAAGACTTTGGTGTAAAATAAAAAATTTAAGAATCACTAATTTGTTACACGGGTTCGCAAAATGTACATCGGCCGGGCGGGCATAAATATGGCAGGTCGAGGCAGCTCAAGAGGGAGAATTGTTTAAGACAGTATACGGTCTACATCACTTTGTACCGAATTGTGCTAAAATTTTGCCCTAAGTAAGGGAATAGAATTGAGTCTTAGTTTTCTTTAAAGTAGGCTACTTCGTAATTCACGACAACGGAACGATCCTGAGGGTTAGCGGAGGTCTTGGCAGAAATCGAAGGCGATCGAGGGACGAAACCCGTACTCTCACCACACTTTCCGTGAACATTCAGGAAGACTTGGAAGGACGCACAAAAGACGTCGCAAGGTATCCAGAGTCGATTATTATTATTTTTATTATTGTTTTTCTTGTATGTATTTTTTATTTAAAAAAAAAAAGAAGAAACTTTGCTTAATTCATGTAATTACTTGGCTAAAAATTAAACTAAAACTTTTTCTAAGACTAATTAATAATAGTAAATATTCTAAAAATTATAAATAATAAAATAAAATTGTATACCGCGGGATACTCACCTTTTCTCATTTAGAATTTCAAATTTTGTATGTATTATGTGCAGCCTAGTATTCAATTGTGTCAAGAATTATTGTATATACTTATGAAAAGAGACTATTCAAATTTTGGTATTAATTATTGGAGAAGAGTTGATTTTGTTTATGTTAAATAAATGTTAAATATCAAGGAGATATTATTTGTTACTCGGAAAACGAGAATATTATTGAAAAATTAACCTTTGGGCATTTCCAAATGTATAGTGTGTAAATTGCTAAAATACATAAAATTAGCAAAAATAAAATAAGTAATTTGAATATCTTCAATACAAATAAGATCAAGTGCTCAGATCTTATGCATAAAACTTTATTTCCAGTAAATCGATGTTTTGATTGTGAAACAAAGACACGCCCTGTAGAAAGGGAGTTCAAAGTAATTTAAAAAGAGAACATTATACTTTCTGAGCTAAAGCCGGTAGGACTAAAAAGAATTACATTTTTTATATACAAATATATATATATATATACTTAAAAAGAATCAGAGCCCCAACCGCCAGAAGAAACAGCTGACCTACAGAGCTGTGGGGAAGAAGAATAATTCGCCCATTAAATATATTTGCGTTTATATATGTGTATGTTAGAGTAAGGAAAATAGTGATAAGAAGTGGAAAATATTTAGTAAAATTTATGCAATTTATTTACATCAAATTTGCGTAAATAAGCCAAGGAATTTGATCGGTACAGAAGTTGGGGTAGAGTAGGTCAGTGATCGTTCGAACGGAAGGGGTTCTTGGAGCGAGTTCGCCTGGACCGTTTCAAAGCGGAGGGGGGGAAGGACCGTTTTTCGATTCCAAAACTCCACTACGCTAGCATTCCAGTTGTATTAACACAGTTCTATGGTTTCAACTTACTTCATACATTAGTCCATTTTCAAATATAAATTATTGTGATTCAAATGTGTTTCGATCGTAATTTATATAATTTATCAGTAATACATTTTTATATAAAAAATTTAAAAACATTTTAATAAAAATAGAATTACTCAAACTTAAAACTGCTATAAATTTAGGTTAAATAAATGTTCTATTTGCCCTTGACATGTTCACAAAATACCTCCATCCACCCCTTCTGGTCACTTGTCTACCGTAGCCTACTATAAGTGCCCTGGGTTGGTCACCCTAATTATTCTAACACTAAACCGGCATACCGCAACCTCATAGCAGTAGAACAAAAACAATCCTATATCTATACTGTATTATAAAATAGAAAAGTTTGTATGTTTGTTATCACGATTTTATGATGCTTTTACTGATTTTTAAGCATTTTGTTCATGGTAACATGAGATTTTTTCACCATGCTTTCTCAGAACGGGACTGACCCGTCACCAATGATTAAGATGGTAAACATGTTTTGAAAATTTGTAATTTCGGTGTCTTGTAGGTGTACAAATAAACGAAAACAGTAAGCTGGAGATATTTTGGCAATAACCAAATTTTGATCTTACCGCGAGAAAGTTTGTGGTGTCTGCGCCGCGATATGCAATGATCCAATTTATTGTTAACTAAAAAATCGAGAATCTAGACTAAATATACCGTTTATTTTTAGACATGTAAGTTATGTCTAATAATTGGTTTGTTCAACCCGGAATCCTATACCAACGCAGTAAACACAAAAATATTGTATATGTACACATGCTGTTATTATTTTTAATAATAATACATATTATCCTTCATTCAATTGTTCTGACAGTTACAGCATCCGATAGGGAATCAAAAGAGCTACAAAAAGGTGTCTTGACATTTTTTGTTAAAGTACGGATTTTGAGTAATTTAGGTTTGAAATATTCAAATAGCCCCCATTTTTAAACGCATGATTGGATATAATCGCTTATTTTTCTTGAGATATATCTTTGTTAGGGTAAACTTCATGATAAGTTTGAACTAAATCAGTCAAACCGTTCTCTATATCAAAGCCCACTAAAGAATACCGTTGAAGGACGGGCTTGTGTACACCGAGATCTTGAACGCTCCAATCGCCGTAGTGCGACGTTGTTAGTCCTTCCCACGCTTCTAACTGACTAAACTGACTGCGGCTGACTCAACGCATTTATAATTCTTTAAACTGTGCAATCAAGCCTCGAGCGGTAAAAACTAGGAGTGTTCGAGGCTAGTAGATGTGGCAACGCTGCGCGCCCATCCTATTGGCCGCTTCGCAACGGTATTCTTTAGTGGGCTTTGATATAGTACTTTAATATTAGATGTGTAAAGTTGTTACTTTTGTTTATTTCGTAGTTAAATGGTTGTATTTTGACAAATTAGGATTTCCATATTTGTCCTACAAATTTTACATTTTATAATTTTTAATGCATAAACAATCATTTATATTGCTTAGGTAAAAAGTGTGCAGTAGAAAAGGGGATGTAATAATTGAATATTGAATATTTAAATTAATTTATTTTATTTATGAAATATAAAACATTTTCTATTCGAAATTTCTAGTAGCAGTTTTATTTACTAGTTGTAGTACTAGGCCTACAACAATTTAGTCAACCATTCTTTTCAGTAGATCTAATCGTTTTTAATAATTTTCCAACACATTTAAAAATATTATTAAAATCTGAACACTTAAGGGTCCGCCCATATTGAGGAGATGGAGGTGGAGTACAAGAGGGTTTTACCACTCTGCTTTGTCCCCACTAGGCTACACTTTAACACAGCCAGTCAGTCTTTTATTATTTCACTGTATGGCGAAGTACTACATTTTCTTTGTCATCATTTTTTTTTAACAATGATTAGCGGTAGTAGTGGTGAGATGTTGTCAATGTAATGGGTGGCTGACGAGTGCATAAGTAATAAATATCGGATCTTGGCAAATATCACCTTCTTTTTCATCAACTTAAAGAATACCCAGAGAAATTTAAAATGTACAATTTTGAGAATGACTCCTGAAACTTTTTGCGTGCATGTATGAACAAATCACGTAGAAGCGGCGAGATAAATCAAACTGGTTTGTCTTCGAAAAGCATCCTGCTAGACCTCCTTGTAAGCGGATACCTACACCTCCACTGCGACCTGCTCACTATGCGCGCACACATAAAACATAATGGAGTTGTTTTATCTCGCGGTTACGGCGACCTGCACCTCAACCGCAACCTGCTCACTATGCGCGCACGCATTAAACATAATGGAGTTGTTTTATCTCGCGGTTACGGCGACCTGCACCTCCACCTACACCTACACCGCGACCTGTTCACTATGCGCTCACGCATTAAACGTAATGGAGTTGTTTTATCTCGCGGTTACGG
>JAGFPH010000571.1:344850-358950 GCA_018207615.1 Philaenus spumarius
CGCTCACGCATTAAACGTAATGGAGTTGTTTTATCTCGCGGTTACGGTGATCAGCACCTACAGGCCCACCTCTTCACTATGCGCGTACCCTATGTCTTTAATGGAATCTATGTCAAGTCTGTTTCCTTTTCTTTGTTACTGACTTTGAATTAGTGAAAATACACATTATATATATGCATCGTGTGCAGAAATAGAAAAAAAATAACTCTGAGTTGTAGCTCACTCTATGTTTTTAGATTGATCAAAATATTTTGTTTATTTCTCGTGCGAGTACAACTTATCATATTCATATGTACCAATCAAACGTCTAGTGTTTTGTTTAATGTATATCAAAAAACATTTACTAAGTACAGTAGTTTTGTTTGAGAAAGATATTGGGACAATTTTTCTGCCGCTAGTACGCAAAATAAAATAGCGAAATAAAAAAAACTTTAAAACTAAAATTCCAGATGTTTTTATTGTTTTCTTTTAGACTTTAGTTTTACTTTTAAAAAAAGAGGGCAGGGCTGGAACAAGAGGACATGCCTTTGTTTGGAAATGTTTAACACAAAAACTACTTATCCGATTCACAAGAATTCTTTAGTAAAGCATTTAATCATTCTCGTCGTCTAAGTGGAATGGGCTCTACTCGTCATTGAGAAATAAATATATAAAATATGTTAAATTAGCATAATAATAAAATTTTAACCTTTAAATAATAAAAAAACCAAGATACATGGGAGCCGCCAGAGAGGGTCATCTTCCACCTGGGAAAAATACCAAAATTGATTGAAGGAAGAAAATAGTTAAATGACTCCATTTAAATCTAATACCTTAACTTTGAAATGTATTATTAAAGCAATGCAATTTGATTTTATATTTATTTTGTAGTTTACGTAAATAGAAGATCCTAGAACGTACCCGAAGGTCAATGGAGGGATGGCAATCCTGGAATCAGTCAATCAGTCTCCCTCAGGGTCTCAAAGCTAGTCTAAAGGCTTTGTAACACTTATTTTTAATTTAGTTTATAAGTCCTAAAACCTTTTTAAAATAAATGCTTATTATATCTCTCTACAACAGTCAGTCAGCGGGATCACAGGGCGAATCCATCCAAGTCTTTCTTCATTAAAACAATTGTAGCCTACACAACTTTTTGTATAAGTCTTCAAAATTGTACAATTGTTTCTTCATTAGTAGTAAAAAGTAAAAAAAAACGACTTTTCGGACCTGGCAAACGATTATGAATGCATTTTTTTTAGAAACGTAAAACATTTATAGCTGCTTCGACAAATGCACTGTACAGATTTCATGAAGTACTAAATTAGATTATAGACACATGTGGTGCAGTTCTTAAAAATTATCCTGTAAACAATAGCCCAACCAATAGAGATTGTTCATATTATTGAATTTAACAGCAAGCGACATCCACAGTAACTTTAAGGGTAGCACATAGGTATGTAAAATACAAAAACTACCAGGCAATGAGCTTTTGCGTATTTTTTATAAACAAAAATAACAATAAATTATGACTTTTTGGGGTTTCTCGTTGATATTATAAAATGTTATGGATGGAGCACAATACTTCCAATGGAATATTTTTACAGAACTAAAACACCTACAAAATGTTTTGTTATAGACACCAATTGAACCATTTTCCTCCGAGAAAAGTAGCGAAAACGATTAAAAATTACTATTTTCCAAAAATTCATATCTTTATTAATTTACAATATTAAGGGCATATTAAGGGCAGTGGTAGTGGGGGAACCGACGGCGGAGGAGAAGAGAACGGCAGGGTGCGCGTATCAAGCTTTCTTTCGCTTTATAATAAATAATTCATAGATGATAACCGAATGGATTGATTTTTATTTTTTAAATGTGTATTGTGTTTATATGATCGTGTGTTTATTGTGTGAAGTTTTATGTTAATGACAAGCGCGAAGCCTGACGATGTCTCTGTGCAGACGAAACGGCCGTAGCTAAGCACCATTCTAGTAAGGATTAATTTAAACAGACCAATCAAGGTAACACAAAATAAATATATTTAGAATAAATAATCCAGAGGCTTGAAATAAAAAAAATTGTTGCCTTATGTTTTGTTACTTTTGTGTCCTGTAGGCCCTAAAAATATTTTGAATTTCTAATTTTGAATATTAATATTTTTTAAGAATTTATCTGAATCAACTTAATTTAACAGATAAAGTAATGGAATCAAAGTTGTAGAGCATAAAATTCTGCTTTTAGATGGTTTTAGAATGCTAAAAAACACTTAATAAAAACATCAGCATTATTTCAGTTTTCTGATATTATTTAAAGGTTTCACACAACAAGTTTTATTTCTTTTTCATAGGCGGCACTAATGTTTTTAATGTACAACATTTTTTAATATAAAACTATATATTATTTATTTAAAAAATAATTTATATCGTTTACTGGATAATTTTTAAAAAATAGTTAATTATTTTAAGTTTCCTTTGTTTCCAAATATTTAATACTATCTATGACCGGTTTGTTTAGCTAAAAACAAGAGTCGTGTCGAAAAGAAGGTGCAAATTGCTTTTCAGTTTTGTTTATATATCTGACAATGCCATGATCTCGACAAATCGGTTAGCAAAGCTCAGTTTCCGAAATTAAATAACACATTACACATTTACAGAATCATTGACAAGTAGAATAGTCAAGTTTAGTTTATTAAAATGTGTTTACCAATGAAATATTACTATAAACGAAGAAAATGTAAGTTTTATTATTTCCACGTATATTACTCTAATATGACGACACTATTAACGTCAGTATAGTTACAGTATTTAAGAAATATACACAGTAATACACTTCTCTCTTATCACTTACATTATATTTTAATATATGTTTATTGCCCAGCTAAGCTGAACGTCCAAAAATTATTATAATTGACCAAGCGTAAGCGAGGTCTCCGTTTTAACTCGACCGTTCGGCATTTCGTCTGTGTGTCTGTCTCACGATTACGGCCAAACGCCTTGACCGATTTTGATGATTTTTTTGCATGAATGTTTCTTATTCCTAGGCCGAGCCAGGTATATGTACGGTTTTTTTCATTTTTCATTTTTAACCCCTTAAATAAAATAAAAATGGCGGCCGGACCGTTTCTCTCAGTGTAAGCTTTTTTCCAAAGCCAGTTTGTGGCTTAACCGTAAGTCGAATTTAAAAACTAATAACACTTTGCAGAAAGCAAATTAAATTTTAAACAAAATTGTATCCTTGATTTTTTTCCGTAGGCCTACCTCTAACGGTAAGCTCACAAAATGGCCGTAAACTTCGAATTTGTTAAAAATCGTCCAAGTTTTTGTATTTCAACCAAGTTTTTATACGTTTATTCTAAACCAATTCAAAAGTGTTCCATAGCTTTTTTGTAGATAAAGGTTTAAAGAATTCATATAAGCCAGTAAAAAAAAATACTGAAGTAAAATTAAGAAAGTTATTAGCTCAAGGGGGTGAAGCTGATCCGTCCTCGTTCGTGCCCCTGGATAGCAGTCACTGACTGTGAACTGAACATCAGCATTAGCTGTCCTTGACAGCCGTCTTTAACAATGAGGAGCAACAACACAAGCTTTTCAAATTCAACCAATCCGAAAGGTTCTTTTCAGAACCAACACCGACGTGGTTCTGTCAACCAAGAAAAATTAGTTAATAATAATCTTAGTATAGAAGCCCAATGTGGTTATCTTGACCGAGTTATTCCCTCACAGTGTAACCTCACCCATCAGGGGACTGATCCTTGCAACTCATCTCATTGCAGCTACAAAGCTAGGTCTCACCCAAATCGTCTTAAGGTCAACGTCTGGAACATCGGAGACCACCCTCCTGACAAAATTAAAGAAAAATTAAATCTTGACAACTCACTGATAATCCGGAAAAGAGGAATTAAACATCTCAGGAGACTGGAGATATGGTGCAAGTCTAGGAGGGAGGCTGTAGACTTATGCCAAATATTGAAGAAAGACATCCCAAAGAGCCAACATCACATTTCTCTTGGAACAGAGTGGAGAGAGCGCCAGAAAAATAAAAAAAGGAGCGGCCAATCTGCTCAATGTGAACCTATCGACATCAATTTTTTGCAATGGAACGCTAGAGGATTGACCAGAAAGGAGCATGAGTTAAAACAACAAATAATTGAATCTCAAGTTAAAATTGCCTGCATACAGGAATCATGGCTACACGAAGATGAAACAAAACATCCAAAGTTCAAGGGCTACTCAATGCATAGCCTGTCTAGAACAAATAGGAGAGGGGGTGGAGTGGTCACCCTGGTACATGAATCCCTACCAGTGAGCAATATAACAAAAAAACATTCTCAGAGCGGAATGGAGTTAATATCAATGAAGATACAACTGGGAAAGGACTTGAATATCACCCTGGTGAATGTTTACATTCCTCCTGACTCATGCATCTCCAAAGCAAGCTTAAACAGCATAATTCCAAATGACAAAAACTTCATCATGTTAGGAGACTTCAATGCAAACCACCAGGCATGGAGCACAGGCGCCCCTAATCAAAGAGGAAGTATAGTGTACGACTGGATTGCCGAAAACAGCTTTATTTTGCTTAACGACGACAAAAAGCCCACTTATCAATCTGCAAGCACCGGCAGATGCAGCACAGTCGACCTTGCTCTGGCCTCGCTGTACCTCTTCTCTCACATCAAGTGCTCTAAGGTGGGAAACGACATGTCAAGTGACCACCTACCAATAATAACAACAGTTTCTCTCAGATCATGTCCTTTAAAAAATATCCCACAAGCAGCGAAATGGAAGATAAATTCGGCAAACTGGGAGGCCTATCAAGAGGAGCTAAAGAATCAACTGCCCAACATCTCTTCAGCCAATAAAGTAAACTCAATAACTCAAGCCATAATCAATGCAGCCAACTGTAGTATACCAAAAACTAAACAGGATCATCGCACAAACAAAACTCTCAACATGTGGTGGAATTTAGAGACTGCAAAGGCAAGAAAAGACAGACAGAAGGCAAGACGAAAGTGGAGAAGATCAAATACACTAATCAACCGAATAGCATACAACAAAGCCAATGCAATATCTAAGAAGGTGTGCCTGCTAGCAAGAAGAAGTAGCTGGCAAAGGTTTGTAGGTTCTATAAACGAAAACACACCCTCGGCAACTGTCTGGAAGAACTTCAGAGCAATAGAGGGAAAGACCTATTCAAACATTTCATACATCAAGAACAGCACTGGCATCCTCATACAAGACGAACTAGCTATTGCAGAATCCTTCACTGAGCACTACTGTTCCAAATCCGGCAAAAGAGTCTCATATCCAATGTCACTAACCAGAGAAGAGCAATATCTCTCAATCAATCTCCTCCATCTTTTTCGCCATCAGCATGAATGTGACGCACCAATTCAGCGAAATGAAGTAAGTAGTGCGGTCTCTCAGCTCCAGAGCACAACTCCTGGTGCAGATCAAATACACAACGAAATGCTGAAGCATCTACCGCTGGTGCTCCTGGATGAAATCATCACCTTTTTTAATGAAATCTGGCACACGGGTAGATATCCAAATCAATGGAAGACAGCCCTTATAGTCCCACTGCTGAAATCAAAAAAGGAGAAGGAACTTATGAACTCCTACAGGCCAATTTCATTGCTGTCCTGCCTAGGCAAACTACTTGAGAGGATAATCAACAACAGACTCACTTGGTGGTTGGAGTCCAACACCATTCTGGGCAGAAACCAATTTGGCTTTAGACCTCAAAGAAGCACCGTAGACTCTCTCCTGAGTTTTGTTGAGGACGTGTACTTGGGTTTTCACAATCGCGAGGTAATAATAGCAGTAATGATAGATCTGGAGGCTGCTTTTGACCGAGTTCCCCCTACAACTCTTGCCTTACAGTGCGCAAAGGCTGGTCTTCGCGGCAAGCTGCTGCGTCTTATTCACAGCTTTATGCAGAACCGCAAAATCACCACTAAAATTAACAACACAACTTCATCTCCCAGAATTGTCCATAATGGCATCCCTCAGGGGTCAGTTTTGAGCCCGACTCTCTTCAACATCGTAATGTTTGACTTGGAAAAACAGCTCCCACCAAATGTAAAGATCGTTACCTATGCAGATGACATTACCATCTGGTCCAGGTGCAGTGATGCGGACGCTGCCTTTAAAAACATCCAAGAGGCAGTGGATATCATAAACAAGTGGACAACAAGATGGTATCGCACCATTTCAAAGTCAACAACGGAGTACACAGTTTTTACAAGAAGATACAAACTCAAAAATTTCCGCCCTCAAATCACTCTGGGTGACTGGAAGCTAAACTATAACCCCAATCCAAAAATTCTGGGCATAACACTTGATGAAAAACTTCTTTGGAAGCCACACATCTCCTCAATCACTGTCCAAATTTTACCAAGGATCAATCTTCTTAAGATCGTGGCCAACAGGTCATGGGGAGCTGACACCTTGACCTTAAGAAAGCTCTACCTTCAGTACATCCGACCCAAATTTACTTATGCCTGCGAAGTCTGGGGAGGCGCAGCTAAGACACACCTGAGACATCTAGAAACAATCCAGAATGCAGCGCTTCGAATTTGCCTGGGATGCCCCAAGACCACATCGATCAGTGCCATGCAAATGGAACTCAACATTCAGCCACTGCTCCTATATCTCACAGAACGAACTTGGCTTAAACATCTCAAAAACACCTCCTTATACAACAACAACCCATCAAGTCAGCTGATCCCCACTGTTAACTCGAGCAAACAGTCTTTCAGAGCCAGAATCCAACAACTTTGTTTCGGCCGTAGCAATTCTTCTCCGCTGAGAGTTCCCTCGGTCAACCCTGTGCCTCCTTGGATCTGGATCTCACCAGCAATATACACAGATATAGCAGGCGGTTTGACCAAGCAGGACAGTACACTGCACTTAAGACAGGCCGCACTGGAAACAATCGACACTGAACACCAAAACTTTTTACAAATCTATACTGATGGGTCACACAATCCGGAAAATCTCCAATCAGGATCAGGTGTCTATATCCCAGAGATGGAGTATAGTTTCTACGTCTCTTCTGTCAGTAACTCGAGCATGGAGACTGAACTTCTGGCCATCCTTGCTGCTCTCCAACACTGTGACAAATTACCCAGGGAACAGATTTGCATTCTTACAGATTCCAAGGCAGCCCTCTTTACAATAAACATGTATAAACCATCTCCCTACTTTCACTATACACAGGCAATTCAAAGTCAACTCCAGAACCTACAAAAATATAAAACCATTCACTTCCAATGGATCCCCGGGCACAGTAACATACGTGATAATGAGGAGGCCGATAAAATAGCAAGAACTGCTCTTCATCAGCATCCAAAGCCAGTACACACACCAGTTCTAACTACTAGCATTCAGGAAGCGAAACGTTCTATCAATCTGAAATGGATCGACATGTGGAAGAATGATACAACTGGCAGAGGATTGTTCAATCTGCTGAAGGGGCCAAACGATTTGGAGATATATAGGAACCACAATAGGCAGACTCAAACTTTCATTTCCCGATCCAGAACCGGACACATCATCACCGAGGAATACCTGTACCGTTTCGGTATGACGGATTCACCTCTGTGCACTAGATGTGGACAGAGGAGCGAGAGCCTGGAGCATGTGGTCCTTGAGTGTTCCCATGGTGATGGAGCAGTCAGAGGGGAAATGCTGAGACATCTTCAGGGTGACAACACCACAGGGGATCTTATGTCATCCATACTCACCTCCACAAAACTTGTGCAGCATGCTGCCCATCTGTACAGAAGACATCGTGCAATCGGCGCTGAGGCTGGACGCACGTAGTAAGAAGTAAGAAGTAAGTATTAGCTCAAGAAACAATCACGTTCAGTAACGAAAGGAAAATGTTTAACTTTAGGCCTACATAAAAAGTAGTAGAAATTATTGTAATTTTTTCATAAATGAAAAAAGTTTCGTAATTTAGTTCTAAATAGAATTGTATAAAAATATTTATCAATTTCAAATTCCTTATTTTGAAAACACCAGTTTTTATGTTCCTACTACAAGACTGCTAACAAAACTAGGCCTGTTTTGGGCAATTTAGGAATATATCATTTGCCCAAAAATGACATACAGTATTATTATAAAATAGTTTAGAGGATAAATCAAAGAATTGAACTGTATACCTGAAATTATCATTGTAAATTTCATAAAAGTATTTGACTTAGCTTTACTTGAATTACAAAATGAGATGAAACAAATGAAACCTCGCGGCGATAAAGGACATACAAAAAATGACCATAGGACACCGTGGGAAGTGTTAGTACATGGGTTGAGATCACTATCACGACGTTTTAACATCGTTTGTTTTCATTATTTCTAATATTGGAATATGATTTATAACTTAAGTTAACTTATGATACATTGTTAAGTTAGACTTATTTAAATATGTAAATATTTAATTGTATGTTGTCCCTCTATAACGCGATATTTTTAGCTATCTTACACATTATTAACCTAAATAAAACACAATGCCTCTAAAAGGAAATCTTTAGCAGTTAAAGCTCAAGAAAAGAAATAAAAACGAGAACTAGAAATCCCGGAATCGCGGGAATTGTAAATAATGTTTTACTGGCTAAACCTTGTGCTTAATTCCTTACTGGCACACTATTTTTTAGCCTAAGCTCAAAACCACATTTGTTATTTCAACGAGCGAGGTCTACTGTTCACAGAACTACTAGTATTTAGGTATAATTATTTTGCACCTATAGTAATTGTAAAGCCTTGGCTACGATACAAGCGGTGAGAGGTGAGCGGTGGGCGGCAGGCGGCAGTAGCAGGTGCAAGCGACGCACGAAAATTATGTAACTGATGGAGTTTCCTTGTTAAGGGTCTGCTCCAGTAAACGAGAAATCCACCGGAACGTAAACGCTTCTCACAATATCCCTATCTATACAGTGCAATTTCTTGCGCTGACATTGCCCCATTTCATACCATTTTATAAGTCTATCTTTTGTAATTGAGTGTTGAAAAAAAAACTGAATATTCTTTATAAAATTTCGGATCCTTCTTGCAGATTATTTTTCGTTATTAATTTCTTATTGTGTTAGGAAAAAATTCAAACTTTGTACTTACAAAATGTCAAAATCAAAAGCATTTAAAAAAAATGTAAATTGCAAGACGGATGCGTATTGTGACTGTGCTTAAAATGAGACCTTGCAAACAATTTTATGAATAAAAATAAACGAAATAAATGGTTTGAAATTTAACATTGCTCTTATGGGATAAAAATCTAAGATGGCTGCCACTACAGCAGACCCTTAAGGCTAAACACCCCGGCAGTAGTTCCAAATACTGCCGCCACGTAGCGTTTCAAAATTATGCAAATTCATTTTACTGATTACTCGCTTACCGTTTGAGTGAAAATTGGTTCGAAAACTGATTTGTACTTCTAATATGTATCTTTAAGTCGCTATGCTAACGATGTTTTTTATTTTTTATTTAATAAAAAAAATTACTTTGTAACTGCTAAAAGGAATTTTTTTTAAGAAAAACTGGTAGTCATTTTGAAGATTTGATGGAGAAATGAATTAATAATTTTTCAAACTGAAGATCGAACCAGTGGTTCCGTCGGAATCGATTTTGCAAGGTTTATCTCTAGTATTTTTTCGGCGTATTCCCCCCCCCCCCCCCACCCGCGCGCCATCAAACACATTCATCACGCTACGCGCTCGCTCAGTGACGACTCGCACCGGGAAATGCTTCCGTTTCCCGGTCCTCCTGGCAGTTTTAGTTTGTGTTTTTAGTGAATTAGTTTGTGTTTAAAAACAGTTTATCGCTTGGTTTGTTGGTGAAGTGCGTATTAAAATGGACAGAAGGACTACAGTAAAGGGGAAAAAAAAGTTGATGCTTTCGGTCAAGAGGAAGAAAAGGCGGCTACCACCAGAAGCGTATGCTAACAGACGTAGAAGGTTAGCTGTTTTGATATCGTTTCATTGGTTAGTTACGCATTATACTACTAGCCCAGCCAAATTAGCTTTAAAATTCATAAAGAAAAGAAAAAAATTGGTATAGTTTTGAAAATTGGCTTTTAAAATGTCAGTGAATGTCGGTGTTTATTACAGGTTTATTAATGACGATGCTCTCTTTACTTTACGGTAAAGAGTTTATTGGTTATAATAGCTTAACCTTGAAATAGGCTCCACGTTTAATTAGACTCAAGAAAATTTCCTTAATGAAAATTACATAATTAGTAATATTTTATTGTATAAATATTTAGTATTTATACAAGAGCATTACATGTATTGTTTTTCCTGCTCGTCCCACTTGGTTGTTATAAAATATTAATTCAGCATACGTAACCACAATATTGGGATGTTTTGCATACTTTTACTAAGATATATGTTTCTTGTATATACAGGATGTTTCGTAATGACTATGTAATATTTTAGGATATGATTCAGCACATAAGAATTAGAAAACACATCAATTGGACATGTGTCCGGAAACGCTTTGTTTTCTCCATAGCGGCCATTTTGTTTTTTCACTAAATAATTTGTATCTAGAGAACGGTTTGACCGATTGACTTAAAACTCGACATAAAGTTTACCTAACGATTATATATTTTAAGTAAAATAAGCGATTATATCCATTAATGCGTTTTAAAATGGCGACTGTTAAAAAATTGCAAACCTGAATTACCCAAAAACCATACATTTTTATAAAAAGTTTCAAGTCATCTTTTTTGTAGTCCTTTTTATTCTGTATAGGCTGTTTAACATAACTATTATCCGTCATCCGATTGTTTTTACAGTAACACTATCCGATGATAAATCAAAAGGGCTATAAAAAAGATGTCTTGACATTTTTTTGTTAAAATGTACCGTTTTTGGGTAATTTGGGTTTGAAATTTTGAAACATTCGCCATTTTAAAACGCGTTATTTATTTTAAATAGATCATTGCTAGGTATAACTTCATGTCAAGTTTGAACTCAATCGGTCAATCCGTTCTGTAGATATGAATTATTTTGTAAAAAACACATACAGACAGTCAGACGACAAAGTACAGTAGACCAAGTTTTGTGAAATTTATTTGTCTCGATCCCAGGATTAATTAATTTTAATTAATTCATTTTAAACAGTTGTAGACCCATTAAATTAAATACACAGATTAAAAACGTTTAACACACCTTATAATTAAATTAAACATAAATTAGATGAAATTGGCTACATAAATATGTTTACATCAACAGAGGAGATACACTCTATTTTTTGGTGAGCATTTGAATTACATTTCTTTATTTGTTCGTTTTCATCATTTCGCACAAAAACGTAAACGGATCATAAACGTCTTGGGCTGTGTGTTGTTTAGGAGCTGGGAGCTGCGAGCCGCGAGGATGGGTTGTATGTGCCTGTAAGGAGAGAGGGAGAGAGAGAGAGAGAGAGAGAAGGCGCTACGTGGCGTCGCGTCGGTGCGTGCGCGTGTCAGTTAGCTGTTCAACAAGTGACACAACGTTGGAACGAAAAACGCGTTTCTGACAAAACCGTTCAACCGATTTGTTTGAAATAAACTTTAAAATTATTCAAAAAAATTTGCCCTAAAAATGACTACCTGTTTTAGTCAAATTTTGACTTATTTTAAAAGTTATTAATTGTAAAAATTTATTAAGTAATGTTTTCGAAAATTAGAAAGCATAGCGCCTTTAACAACTTTATACTGATTACAAAACAGTTTTATTTTTTCAAATCGGATAAAAAATAAATGAGTAATCAGTAAAATTAATTTGGCCACGACAGTGCTGCTATCTATTGGGCTGAAAACACAACTTTTTTTGTACTGTTTAGCCTTAAGGCTCGGCTCTCCACATTCAAAACTACGATATTGGGTACCAATTTCAATGTTAAATAACCAAAACATACCTTCACTATTAAGCATATTTTTGTGCTGTTTTTGTTAAAAAACGAAAGCTGTATTTTTTTTCTTAAAGTAAAATAGATTGTGGGTGTTGATTGCTAAGGATTTTTGCAATATCTCTTTTTGCAACTGAGTAAAAAATTTATAAAGTTTACTATTTTTTACTATTTATATCATACGTTTATGAAAACAATAAAACGGTTTCTGAAAATGTATTCGGCAATCAACATCCGCATATGACAGTACTTCAAAATGAAACCAAATTTTTTAATTTATTCCACAAATTAACGGAAAAAAATGACTTATTCTGTAGCATTGCTCTTATGGGAATAAGATTCAATATGGCGGGCCGGCAAGCGCCCCCTTAAACACGGTGGCTGTGCGTTGGCATAACGCTCGCCGCTCAGAATCAAATCAGTTAGATAATTTTTCGACTGCCGCCCGACGCTCATGGATTTCTTTACTTTCAACAAACATATGACATTGGTTAAAAAGGCAAAATTAAGTATTTTTGATACGTATACGTTCATGGCATACTAACGACCACTTATATACAATATTTCAAGAAAATCCGTCAGTAAACAAAAAAATGCTAATTTTTGCGAGTATACATTCGAATTTTGTATTCGGTTCAAGGATTTATTTATTCTTTAAACACCTTGAATTATGGATTAAACAACACCAATCGATTAAAACTTTCTGTTATGGGACTACTTACGATTGTTATTTTCACAGGAAGCATATATTTTAAAATAACTCACTCCCCGGGTTACACCTGAATTTATGTTAAAATCCAAATTTCAAGAAAATCCGACTGTAAACAAAAAAGATTTCTAAATTGTGCGTTATAATTTTGGAATTTATCATTCTGTTCAAGAGTTTATTTATTTTTTAAACCTCATAAAGGATTTAAACTTTCTGTTGTGGGAATGTTTAACATTGTTATTTTCACAGGAAGTATATATTTTTAAAATACTCTCTACCAGAGTTACACCTGAATTTCTGGACAAAAGTCAATATCACTTAAGTCTACGGTTAAAGATATAGTAGTCCTATATTGTGATTTTCCTATAAATATTGGTCTCTCACTAAATATTTCCGTCAGAACTAGCTCCTCGTGTGACGTCATCTCGTTGACTGTGGGAATTTTGCCGCTTGTATCGTAGCCACATCCGCCGCTCAGACAACTTGCTAGTAACGCTCGCCGCCCACCGCTCACCGCTTGTATCGTAGCCGAGGCCTAATGAATGTCACTCTACCTACCGCCATCGCTTTGAGAACTTCGTTACCAACAACCTCTCGCTGACATAATACAGACAGTCACGCATAACCTGTCCAGCCTTACTGTATCTGGTATGTTTTGTTTACATATGTAAGAAATTACAAAAATTTTTGGACGCTCAGCTTTTGCTGTGCAATAAACATTTCTAAACTATATTAAATACCAAGCTTTATTTATATGTTAAAGCATTGAAGGTATTGTGGTCTTAAACAATATTGGCTTACGTATTCTAGTTTATCTATGTTAGTTATCGTAATATAAGTTTTCAGACTTATTATTTATTTACTATTATGATTCACTGTTTGATTGTGTTGTAATTCATTATTGCGTAATTGTTTTTAAACAGATGTATTGTGCAAAATTACTGGTTCTGTATTTTAACTGACGTGTCGGATACAATTTTATTTTATAATCAAATTTGTATATATAGGTTTTTTAAATATGACAATGGCTATAAAATTGTAATATTTTGTCAACAGCTAAAATAAATAAATTAAATGTTTCATACAAGATTTGCCATTTTGCCGATGTAGTGTATCAGGAAATTTGTCTTAGTCTACGAACGGTAGTGCGCCAGGCCATGTTCAGTGTATGGCCTATTAGCCCAGTCAATCTGTACATCCTCAGATGCAAAAGGTCGGGTAGTTCTGATTTTTTGGTATGTTGTATGTATAGGGGCACTATTTAAAATTCAAAGTTTTCGACCTCGGGCGTGCTCCGCGCGCGCCACCGGCGCCGAAAAACCCACATTTTTTTGACCTTGTTCTAGTTTTTTAATATTTTGAGCATTAAGGACGGGTTTGACAAAATAAATTAATCAGTCCTTTTTTTAAAGAACAGTAAATTTGCCACAATTTAAAACTAAAATCGTCTTCCTGATGATAATACTTTTTGAGTTACAGCCATTCAAAATTTGAGCAAATTTACAAAATTTTCCAAAATCT
>JAGFPH010000571.1:374283-403709 GCA_018207615.1 Philaenus spumarius
TGTTTGTTACTCAAACAGCTGACAATTCTTACTGGGTCAGATCCGATCGTCCGTATGTAACTCGAGTTGTTGTTGCAGTGTAGGCCTGTAGTGATGTTTTGTGCTGGGTTATACGGTGTAGAACATCTTATCTACATTCCCCATCTTAAACATTTCACCCAGATGACGATGCTTAACAAAGCAGTAAAAGAAATATCAAATCGGATGTTAGTTTTTTTATTTAAATCACATATAACTTACATAATCCCTTTATAATAATGTATAATGCTCTGTGTGCTATAATATACTGACAGTTGTGCACTGCAAGTTCAAGAAAATTATTCTTGTAACTACAGATGTAGAGATGTATGGTTTTGTTTAAAGATAGAGAAGATTAATTCTTCTGCATGTTCTGAAATGTTTACTTCTTTTGTATTAAAAAAACAATACACTATTCTCACACAAATACGTTTAATATTCGAACGTGTTTCAACGACAAAGCCTTCATCTTCAGTGATACATGAGCTACAACTAAAAACTTATAACTAGTTTAACCTATGACTAAGCAACATATTTATACCACTCTACAAGAGTGTGCATGATCTTAGTGTCTAAACAACCATAGGATTATCGTAATAACAAAGTGAATAGCAGAGAGAGGGAGGGTAATATTACAGAATGGTGTGATGAGTATATAACAGTTATATAAAATTATTTGAATAATAAATCTAAACAATCATTATATAATACAGCAATATTCTTTTGCGTTGTTCTATCTTTTTTTCAGATAGGCCTACTTTCAAAAAAGTTGAATACTTCATGCTTCCAAATGTCAGTATTGAGAAGTACAATTGATTTAAACTAGAGTAATGATTTACCATGGCAGTTTTTGCTCTGTCATGCAATATGGAATTTTGCTTTGGGGAGGTACAACAGGACACTTCCATATTTGTATATTTTGAAATGCCTATTATTTATTAAAGTTAACCATGATGTTTTGTTGGATGAACAAAATGTTCATCAATATGGGACTAGGAACAAAATAAACTTCCAACTACCGCCAACATCGCCTTAATATATACGAAAGAAAAAGTGAATATATGGGCAAACAAATGTTCAATAAGCTTCATGTACATTAAGGGAATTAAAAATGTTTTTTTTTTTTTTTAAATGTGTAAAAGAGTTTTTGATAGAGAGAGCATACTATAATGGTAATGAATTTTTAAATGATAATGTGATGTTTTAAATTTGTAAGTAGGTTCGTATAAATTAGCTTTAAGGCACTCTAAATATTACCTGTTTTTATATTTTCTATGTTTTGTTTTGTTGACAATGTTACCTGTTTTTATAGCTATTATAAAATGTAATGTAACAGTAAAATAAATAAAATAAAAAGTCTTTGTAAAAACTAATAATACACTTATAGGCTCTATATATACGTATCAAAGCGAATATTTGATAGTTTATAGTTCAAATAGCTGACCCGTACGGCGTTGCCCGTGGTGGTTGGTATTTTCAGTCTTTTTAACGTAATTGTATTCTTTTTAAGTGTTCAGTCAGTGAGTAGTATTTGGCTTTTATATATATAGATCTTAAATAATAAAAGCACTACTGTCATGTCATAATAATAAAAGATCTGAAATTATGATTTTAGTAACTTTGATCCCCCCCAAACCCCTCCTAAAATTTCGAAATGTTTCATACCCTTTCTTAGTGAGCACCTATGGCCCTAGAGGAAGCTACATACCAAATTTCATTCCAATCCGTTCGGTAGTTTTGAAGAAATCGTGATTTAATAACTTTGATCCCCAAACCCCCCCTAAAATTTCGAATTTTTTCAAACACTTTCTTAGTGAGCACCTATGGCCCTAGAGGAAGCTACATACCAAATTTCATTCCAATCCATCCGGTAGTTTTGAAGAAATCGTTTTTTAACAAATTTTATCCCCCCAAACCCCCCTAAAATTTCTAATTTTTTCAAACCCTTTCTTAGTGAGCACCTATGGCCCTAGCGGAAGCTACATACCAAATTTCATTCAAATCCATTCGGTAGTTTTGAAGAAGTCATTTTTTAATAAATTTGATCCCCCCCCAAAACCCCCTAAAATTTCGATTTTTTTCAAACACTTTCTTAGTGAGCACCTATGGCCCTAGAGGAAGCTACATACCAAATTTCATTCAAATCCGTTCGGTAGTTTTGAAGAAGTCATTTTTTAATAACTTTGATCCCCCCAAATCCCCCCTAAAATTTCGAATTTTTTCAAACCCTTTCTTAGTGAGCACCTATGTCCCTAGAGGAAGCTACATACCAAATTTCATTCCAATCCGTTCGGTAGTTTTGAGAAATCGTGATGAGTGAGTCAGTCAGTCAGTGAGTCAGTGGGTTTTGGCTTTTATATATAGATGATAATTACATAAAATAATTTATAAGCAATTTTCAATTTTTTAATTTGTTCTTACAGTTCAGATGTTCTATATATTTTTTTTTTTATTTAAAATTTTTGTTTAATATTTAAGCTCAAAAGTAAGTTTGGATGATGCTCATTCATAAAGTTTTTCAGCCAAGAAATTTACACTTCCAAATTGTTGTTCACCCGCATATTTGTGATGAAATATTAGTGGGGAATGTTCAGTATTTAAGTTTAATATTTTTCTATGGGGACGGGAGGGGTTTGTTAATATTGCTAGACACAGAAGAGCCTACACAAAAACTAATGCAATACATACAGACATACAAGTTCTTGTTGATGTATGATACCACGCTGATCTTATTGTCTATACTGATTCTATTGTCTAATATAATTTGTAGGTTTTCAATACTAATAAATTTTGGAAAGGCTTGAATCAAAGTGGTCGAGTGTCAAAAAATACTAGTAATCTCTATGTACAGTATTTAAGTTTGAAATGTATTTGAATAAAATTAATCCATCTCGCATGAAACACTGGCCTAATTGACCCGCATTTAGGAACTTTGTGGCACGAATCTATATATTTAAAAGAATTTGCTAAAACTTCGGAAAGTATTCGAGAAATTCATGAAATGTTCTACTGTTTGCGTCTCATTCCTTTCAGTTATATATTATGCAGAGGCAGAGTGTTGGTTTAAGAAAACATCTTGATATAATTTGAGGTCGTCAACAAAACTTGCTACCAACATACACTTTTTTAATAATTTAGTTTTAAAGATGTAGAATTAATCATAGCCTCAAAGCAACCATAAATCTAATTCAGATTAAGTTTAAGATAAGACTAGAGTTATAATACAGTTTAAAAAGAACCATCATGGCTTAGGCCTCCTTCTAAATAAAAACATACGGTAACTTAGAAAGCAAAGACACACATTACAGTATTTGAAGTATGAAATCAGTTGTTCATGAAAATATAACTAAAAAGAAAAGTCTACATGCTGTTTTCATAGATTTTTTGTGACACGTCTTTACTTTTATGCCAGTTATATAATTAAAGATGGGGAGTGCAATAACACTTAAAAATGCTGAGAAGTCGGTTGAAAGTTGTCCCGAACACGACCCTAAGGCTACGGCCATGCTAGGCGACCTGGTCGCGGGTAGGTGCCACACTAAGCGACAGTCGCGGTATCACAGTTGTCAAGATAACTTCTTTGAGTGAGGAGTTATAAAATAAATTATTATTATTGTTGGTTATTGCTGGTGATTGCCGTACAGTTTTACTTAAAAAAGAAGAAAAGGAGTAGATTTGGAGTCCATCCGCTGAATAATGTGCGTTTGAATCAAGGTCAGTTTCACATAATAATGTCAGTTTCGCATAATAATGTTATTGCTCAAGGAAGGAGAATGTCTTTTTTTCTATTTTCGAATGAGCATAGCATCGTTTGACGAACTTCTGTCATACATTCATTTTTAACGTAATTATACTGTTTGAATGAATTTGAAAAAAATCTAAAAAGTAAGGATTTTTCTGCAAAATAAAAAATAGCAATTTTACAACTACGAATTTTTAATTTTAAAAGCATTGTATGAGTATCCAAGTCACTAATATGATAATATTTTTACCTTATTGTTTCCGTCTTGTGACTTCGTCTGCGTTTTTTATAATGACGCGTTTCGAAACCTATGTTTCATCATCAGATTATTTAATAAATAAATTAAAAGTTCACATTACAAAAACACAACAACATACAACTCACGACACATAACACATATAAATTGTCCGGTAGACGTCTACTACGGCGGGCGGTCGAGCGACAACTGATAAGACGAGGTATTCCGTCGCAAAGACTCGGAGATCTTTATGGCCGAGTCATATAATAAGTTTGATTTAAAACGCAATTGGTCATTGAGTAATGCATTGCTATTGTATTTATTAGCTTTATAAATTTCAAATTCCTCCAGCGCGTTCATATAAGTGCCTTTTGAGCAGATGTGAATGGGTTTAAAATTGGTAGCGAAATCACTGTATTGGTGGTTATTGTCAATGAGGTGAATCGCGTAATTTGACTTGTTTCCGTCCAAACTTTTCTTAGGCAAATGTTCTTTAAAACGTGTTGAAAATGGCCTGCCGGTTTGACCTATATAGAATTTGTCACAATCATTGCATTGGATTCTGTATACCCCAGTTCTTTCTTCAACGGGTCTATTTATTTTTTGACTGAGTATTTTTCGTACACTATTGTTGGTGCGGAACGCTGTAGTAATGTTGATTTTGCGACGGGTGTTACTTATAATATTGGGAAGAATGTTACCATATAATGAGGGTACATACTTAGTTTTTGTTTTCCCCTCTTAATGTTATTTTTGTTCTTGTGTTTTTGAACTAAGTTGTCAACCATTTTGCATTTGTATCCATTGGCCACTGCTATGTGTTTAATCACATTTAACTCAACATGAAAAGCGTCGTCCTCAAGTGGTACGGAAAGTAATCGGTGTACAAAGCTATTGTAAGCTGCCATTTTTTGGTTGATAGGATGGTGTGAATCAGCATGGATTGTGGTGTCCGTGTTGGTCGGTTTCCTATAGATATTATATTTAATATCACATTCATATTTAATATATTTAATATTTACATTAATTTGAATTTTTAATGTTTAAAATGAAATAAACTATTGAAACTTCTTGAGCATTAAGGCATGATACTATTCAAATTTTAATAAATAGTTATTAAAAAAATATACATAAATACCGCTTTAAAATGAACAATAGCTTAATGCTGAATTTTTCAGCATTTTCACAGAAAGTTTTTGAGCTAAACAATCAGCTAAATTTTACATAAAAGGTATTTTCAAGAGCTACAAGAATTCACTAATTTACACAAACAGTATAATTACGTTGAAAGTGAATGTATGACAGAAAATAGAAAAAAACATTCTCCTTCATTGAGCAATGTCATTATGGGTTGAAACTGACCTTGATTCAAACGCACCTATCAGCAGATTTACTCCAAATGCACGCTTTTTCTTCTTTTGTAAGTAAAACCGTACGTCAATCACTAGCAATAACCAATAATAATATTAAAATTAAACTAATTATAATGTGATATACTGATTCACGAGTTCATATTAAGAATAATGATGTAACAAACATTTATGTTTTGTCCATCTTATTGTAAAGATTATGCATTGTTATGATAAGTGCCTCAATTTGAATGGTGACTGCCGACTATGTAGAAAAATGGTTTAAGATTGTCCCTTTCAAACGTGTATTTATTTTTGGTTGGTTTTTAATTTTAAAACAAACATCGATATGTAATTGTGATAACTATCATACAAAAGTAGGCCTAATGTGAAATTATAAGAGAATGCATAATCTATTGTTAAATTATTTATGTGTAATGGCGGTGATATTTTAAAATAAACTCCAAGCAGGATAACATACTGCAAATATTAATAAAATATTGCATCACTGCCGGTAAAAACAAAACTATCATGCCATAAATTCTATTTATGAAGAATGTTTACACATTTCCTAATCCGACACACGTGATAGCAGATGTTCTAAATCCACAGTCAGTCGTTACTCAATAACCATGTATTAAATAAATAACATAGCACCTTTTTAAGCGAGAAACATGAAAATTGGCAGAAATGAATAATTGTTTTACATTGTCTAAGAACGAAATTATAAGTTATTACAGTATTTTTAAACCCTTTTGCATCTGTTTAAGAGTGACTTTAGTGCCAGTAAAAAATTATACAGGGTTAGTTAAAAGTCTGGAGACACCCCCTTAACTCTCCACCGAGCATTGATAGAAAATCCAAACCCAGGGGTTGTTTATAGGTCATAAAAGCACACTTCCCCATGCATAGGGCAACGTTGCCCCCCAACTCAAAATCGGAATTTTTGGGGGCTACTCAATATTTTTAAATGGGAAGTATGGTCACGTGATACCTCATTTTAAAGGTCTATTTAAGACTAGGAAAATGACGTAAAAAAAATAAAAATCGGACCACCCAAAACAAAATAAACGTGTGCCCTAAACGTGTTGAAATAAATCGACATAAAGTTGCTAATATCTCGAAAAGGGAGAGTTTTTAGAAAAAATTTCAAGAGACAAAAAATGTTTATTTCAAATTGCTTGACATAAAAAATTGCTTCCAAATCGATTTCGTAAATTTTATTTTTACTCCTCCATCTTAAAAAATGTTGTAAAAAATAAAATTTACAAAATCGATTTGGAAGCAATATTTTAGGTCAAGCACTTTGAAATAAACATTTTTTGTCTCTTGATATTTTTTCTAAAAACTCTTCCTTTTCGAGATATTAGCAACTTTATGTTGATTTATTTCAACACGTTTAGGGCCGCTATTTTGTTTTGGGTGGTCCGATTTTTATTTTCTTTATGTCATTTTCCTAGTCTTAAATAGACCTTTAAAATGAGGTATCACAGGACCATACTTCCCATTTAAAAATATTGAGTAGCCCCCAAAAATTCCGATTTTGAGTTTTGGGGCAACGTTGCCCTATGCATGGGGAAGTGTGCTTTTATGACCTAAAAACAACCCCCGGGTTTGGATTTTCTATCAATGCTCGGTGGAGAGTTAAGGGGGTGTCTCCAGACTTTTAACTAACCCTGTATATCATTGAGGAATCCTACAAAATCGTTTATTTAATGAGAAAACACACATATCCTTCCTCTAAAGGATGAAAACCAAAAAAAAAAATAACACAAAGAAAATATAAATAGTTTCTATTTAGAGTTTTAGTAGGCGCTAATGATACTCTATTCTACTGAACTCTACAAAATAATTTAAAAAGTAATTAGCTATATGACAACAAGAACTCTAGGTGGCTCAAACCTACAACACATTTTCTTCTCCTTTCTCACTAATCAAAAATGTAATAAATATACAATAGGTAGTTGTTTTTTTAAATAAGGTCTGATTTGCTCTTGTTCAGTTTATTTCTTTCCAATGTTGAAATGTGCATATACATCAGCTACTGGCAGGTCAGCAGGTCCTACGAACAGACACTACTTGATAGCAAAATCCCTTTATTTTCGAAGAAAATCATCTACGACTGAAAATATACATATAAGCGACCACCCACAATTTTTTCCAAAATTACATATTTAAAAAAAAAATACATTATGTATCACCAATCCTACTATTGAGAATACTCATTAAAATTAAAAAGACTTTATGTCCAATAGTAAATTAGTATAATTTTTCACACTACAACTGTTTTTGCTATTCAGTTCAGATACCAGTTCATTACTTAATGACTTTCTTTTCAATGCCAACATTCAATACAATAAAATTATTACAGTTAATATTAACACATAAAAGCCCCCTCTCACACCATCAATACAACAATGACAATACAGTACTTAAATGTACAGATTATATTTAAACTATAACTTTGAATTTTGAAAAGTGTTAAACAAGTGGCAATTCCTAGCATCAAAAACTTTAAAGTCTGAATAGTCGAAATATGAAGACCTAATATGAAGACTAGTATGAAGACCCTTGCACTAATTGACTATTGGACAGTATTTTTTATAAGCCTAATGTTTAATTTCTTTAGGCCCATAAGGTTAAAATAACACATTTCATGAAGTTGGTTGAAATAATAATGTACTTTGAGATGTACTACCATTGTATTTGGATAACCTAATAGAACTCCGATCCAATGCAATATTTTGTTCCACTGGAAATTCGACGATAGTGGCGTTATCTATTGGGGAAACGATGGAAGCTGTGTGAAACACCAATGCTACCAATGATTTCTCCCTAGCTCTACCTCGCGGCGCGATCATGCACTATGTTCGCGACAACCTTTTTCTCGGCACACAGCCCCCGTATGCATGCATGATCTATTTTATTATTCATGATCCATGGTACTACTAAAATGTAAAGATGAGTTGTGACAAATTTCTGTAACTTACTCAAGTTGATACTGATACTCTCCTGATAAGAGTGTCTGATTCTCCGTCTTAGAGTAGTAAATATTAAAACCGTGAAAAGACATCTACATAGATTTACAATAATAACATTTTTAACAAGAAAAACCTACCAAGCGTATATTGGATATGCATCAAAGTAGCCATGTCTCAATATAGGTTAGTGATAGCTAACATGTGGGTGATTTACATATCTTACTGCAATAGCAAGGGTTTGTAGGCAGAATTCTATATCATTTCAACAAAGGAAACCTGCGTTTACATCCTAAACAAGAGTAATCAAGTTCTGAAATAGTAAACAGTTTTGATTTTAGTTGCACTTAGATATTTTTGGCAGATTGTAAGAAAATTATACTGTTTTTCTTGTATATTTCCACTTGTAGTTTTAGTACGGTATGACTGTTACATTTCCATTGAAAATTCTTACAGGAAATTTACAGTGCAGTTACCTTGGTACCAAAATAAATGTTTGATAAAATTCAAACAAACTGGAGAGGTTCAAGTCTGAATCCCATGTCAGGTGCTCCTTACTACCAGCCTTTCCGAAAGCTTAATAACAACAACGCTTCAAAATCTACATAAAATTAATCGACTATCTAATCGGTTACAATAATAACCATGGCAGAAATAGATTATTAAAAACTGGTGGTTGGAACCTGAAAGGAGATGATGGCTGCCAAACATACAAACATAGTATTACTGTACACCTCATGATTAAAAAGTAAACTATACTCCTAACACTATAGGTTTTCAAAATGTTAGCTGCAATGCTTTCAGAAATTAGGGGAATAGGGTCTCTACCTACATTAACTACATTTCTGAGAATACATTGTAAACTGCAAAAAAAAACTTTAAAAATTCTTTAATCATTTGCGAGCCAACAAAATTTCACAGAATTTCCAAATTCCAAAATGTCAGAGCATAATAAAACCAATGTAAAAAACAAATTCAAAACCCCAGAGCCATTTTTTAGTTTATTATATGGGCCTAACATGGAGGCTAATGTTATATAAAAATTCTTAAATTATATTAAAAATTTTTTTAAAATAATTTTGACTAATATAGTATTTTCCCTGTAAATAGGCAATCAATAAAAACAATAAATATATAGACTAATCATCAGTTGAGTACAATTTTCCGCCAATCCTAGCTTAACCCTTTTATTTGAATTCGTTGACGCGTTTCGGAGTTCCTCCATTCTCGACACCTACTTCAGTACTGGATTCATCCGTTTGGGATTCGTCTTTATTTATACAGTTTAGCCCTGCCTCTCCTCAGTATAGCCACGCCCCTCCTCCGACCGGTACTGCCTCCGGCCACACGTTTCGATGGCTACACAAACCTACTTTTTTATTTTATTGTTTAACACTTTCAACATTTTCAGATTTTGGAATGTTATTTCTGATTGGTTGTATATTTGTTCATTAATAATATTTTCTCCGTTCATCTTTAGTTTAAAAATTTCCATATTGTACATTATATTTAAGCGTCTTCCCTTGTTGCATTGGTGTAAAAGTTTTATTGAGTCTTTTATTTCATATGGCAAATGACCCTCATTTAGTAGATGTGTAGCATAATTTGAATCTCTTTTTTCGTATTTATATGATCTAATATGCTCTCTAAATCTTGTTTTTAATTTTCATCCCGTTTGGCCTACATATGTTGCGTTGCACTTACACTTTATTTAGTATACTCCATTCCTATCGTATGCTTCCCTTTCTTCTATAGACCTACCTAATCTGTTCTTTATAGTGTTGTTCGTATTAAACGCCGCTTTCACATTATATTTCCCAAAAAACCATTTCATTTTGTATGTTTCCTTTCCAGTGAAGGTAAATCCCGCCCATATATTTTCCCCCTTCTTTGTGACTCCTGTCTTATTGTTTTATTTTACAAATTAATTTTCCTATTATTCCCTTTTTATATCCATTATTCTCAGCTATCTTGAATATTGTGTTCAGTTCTTCCTTGTGTACTTCCCTTTTTAATGGAAGATTATACAACCTATTAATCATGTATCGAAAAGCTGCCATTTTGTGTTCCATTGGGTGGTTTGAATCGGCATTAATTATCGGTGTATGTATCCTTTCTAAAAATTCCAAATTCAAGTTGCTTGTTATTTTTAAGTCCAAGAAATTTATCATTCTGTTTTCTTCCTTTTCCATTGTAAATTTTATGTTTTCATGAATTTGATTTATTTCTTGTAATATTAGTTCTCCTTTATTATTTTGGCAGTCTTTTATCACTAATAGTGAGTCATCTACATATCGGATATATTCCAAGCATTCAGCAAAATATTTTGTATATATTTTTCTTCTAAATGCTGAATGAAAATTTCACTTAATATAGCAGACAATGGATTTAATATATAGACTAAAGTAGGTATAAATACCCCGTAGCAAAATTATCAAATTTTGCATGATGTATGTTCGCCAATAGGAAATAAAACCAAGTATCTTCAATGCAATAAAACCAAGTATCTTCAATGCAATACTCAACTCTACACAAATGTATTATAAATAATTATTAAAAAATAAACAGTTAAAAAAAGCTGCGCAGGGAGATTGTAATATAACAACAATGTGTATCGACATTGTCTTCAAGCCAAGTGCTTAGTTCATTACTTGTACCAGGAAAGTAAGTATACATTTTGCTCTGTTTGCTAAGAAACGTATAATCTTTAACAAAATATAAAATTTAGTATTCGTATCACTGGGCGTTGTGGGCTCACTAGGAATTTTCTTCCTTGACACTAATAGACGTCAAAACCACTTTTAAAAGGTACCCCGGACAACAGTATTATAAAATATTTCATTTTTCTGACCGACTTTGGATCCCCAAAAATTATAATCAAATATTTTTTTTTAGTTTTGACCATCTGTCTACATATAGGTTAGCATGCTTTATAACTATGTCAAATTTCAGTTTGATACAATGTGACAAACAGACAAACAAATGTGCGATTCCTGTAAAGGTTGCGAGGTACAGACACATAAAAACTGTCTAAAAGGCAAACTAAATCGCTCAAACAAGACTAACGTCAGTTACATTTCCTTTCACTAAACGTGATATAATATCGCTCAAGCTTTATCATGAATAGAATAAAGATAACAAAACAATTAAAATAAACTTTGATTGCTAGCAGTTGAAGGCGACTAACCGTCTCTAAATGAACCAAAGTTCTTTAATGAACCATTTTATTTGGAGAAAAGTAGTAGAATGTTTGACTATCTGCACTGACATGCATGACCAGGAATTCACTGTAATCATACATTTAAAAAAGTTTATAAGAAAATTGAGTTAAAAAATCTGATGTGACTCCGCTAAATTCTGATACAGTTGTATAACTTAAAGGTACATGCAATTTAATACCTCGAACAGACGCTGTAATTGTGACGGACAATCACAAATAAGAGCTGGTGCAGAACACTAAACATATCAGGTTTAAAATGTTTCTTGATTTCTTCGCTTAGGAATGCAAAGAGTTACCCCTGTGACTGTAAATTTTCATCACAAAAGGTGGTAAAATGAAGGCATACTATCTTCACATAATATCCAAGCCCAACATCTAAACATAATGTCTTTGCAACCCTAAAAATAGAAATAAGTTTTGTTAGTGAGGATCATCAATCACCACTAAGCTATATTGGGATGGAAAAGATTATGAATATTACATTTATGTACTGTATTTACTTTGTTATTTCATAAAAAAAAAACACACACAACATAACATTTGCCAACCTGACTAACTCCAAGCAAAACGGAATGGTTGGCGGTGTATCATACATGTAGTCTGTATGAATTATGTGGAGTTTATATGTTCCCTCCTATTTACTAAACTACTCATCCGATTTTTTCAAATGAGGTGATACTAGATTAGAACAGGCCTGCAGAATATGTCCGAACGCCCGAACGAGGTTCGGGGGAAATTGGGACTGAGCTGGGGAAATTTTGGCCGAGGGGAAAATCCACCAAAAATAAGGAAAATATAATTATTTTGGGGGAAAATAGATAAGAAATGAATGGGTACAAAGGTCAGCTTAATCGGTTTGTACGATACATATACAAACACACCAACACACACACAAAGTGTGTTGTCTGCTCTCTGTTGCAATTTGCAAGTCGGACAGGGTTCCTATCTAATTTACACCGCACAAAATGTCGTACGGTGGGCCGCGATACGACACTAATCTTCACCGCACAAAATATCGTATGGCCGAGCCGTCGATACGATATTTTTGTGCCGGTTGATGAATGGCAGTTTCCTGATTCTTGACGGGCGTTCAAATACATTCGTTAGGTATTAAAAAATAATTATTATGATACCGGTGTGCAAATTTTGATTAGTTTCATACAAATAATATTATTCAATTATTCAAGCGATTAGAATTAAATCATATTAAACCAAATTATACGATACTTAATGTATAGGTATTACCGATGTTTTTTTCATTTTCTTTTACCGAAATTCAAAATCAGTCTTTATCAGTAAAATGCGTACAATGTGATGTGCGTACCATTTATTACTTCGGCTTGCATTAAAATGCCGAAGTATTGAAATGATGCGATGATTTTTTGTATCAGTTTTCCTGTACACACGGTGTAAGCACTCACAGACGTCGTAGAAAACTACTGTTGGTACCAAAATCTTCGTAATTTTATTGCGGAGAGTTGAAAAGCTTTTGAGCTTTCTAACATGAGGCGTAGCGCGTCAGGGTCACATTTTAAGGTCAATATTTTGAAAATATTGGGTCAAAATTATGAAAATACAGTGTGGGGCTATCGTTTATTTGTTTTTGGGTAAAAAAAAAAACGATTTTGCGAGTTAAAAAGTCGTAGCGCATCTAAGTCACGTTTTTGGATCAACATTTTGAAAATTCAATGTGGGGTATCGTTTTATATGTTTTTGTGTACGGGAAACCCGATTTTTGACATTTAAAAAGTCGTAACGCATCAGGATTACGTTTTTGGATCAACATTTTGAAAATTCAGTATGGGGTATCGTTTTATATATTTTTGGGTACGGGAGAACCGATTTTTGGTATCATTTTATAAGTTACGGGAAAACCGATTTTGACAGTTAAAAAGTCTTAGCGCATCGGGATCATGTTTTTGAATCAAAATTCATTGTGGGCGTTTTATATGTTTTTGTGTACGGGAAACCCGATTTTTGACATTTAAAAAGTCGTAACGCATCAGGATTACGTTTTTGAATCAACATTTTGAAAATTCAGTATGGGGTATCGTTTTATATATTTTTGGGTACGGGAGAACCGATTTTTGACATTTAAAAGTCGTAGCGCGTCAGGATCACGTTTTTGAATCAAAATTCAGTGTGGGGTATCATTTTATATGTTACGGGAAACCCGATTTTGACAGTTAAAAAGTCGTAGCGCATCGGATCATGTTTTTGAATCAAAATTCATTGTGGGGTATCGTTTTATATGTTTTTGGGTACGGGAAAACCGATGTTGACAGTTAAAAAGTCGTAGCGCGTCGGGGTCTCCTTTTTGGTTCAAAATTTTGAAAGTACAGTGTGGGGTAACGTTTTATATGTTTTTGGGTACGGTAAAACCGATTTTGACAGTTAAAAAGTCGTAGCGCGTCGGGATCACGTTTTTGGATCAACATTTTGAAAATTCAGTATGGGGTATCGTTTTATATATTTTTGGGTACGGGAGAACCGATTTTTTACATTTAAAAGTCGTAGCGTGTCGGGATCACCTTTTTTAATCAAAATTCAGTGTGGGGTATCATTTTATATGTTACAGGAAAACCGATTTTGACAGTTAAAAAGTCGTAGCGCGTCGGGATCACGTTTTGTGATCAACATTTTGAAAATACAGTGTGGAATAACGTTTTATATGTTTTTGGGTACGGGAAAACCGATGTTGACAGTTAAAAAGTCGTAGCGTGACGGGATCACTTATTTTTTAACTAAATGTAACAAATGAAAAGTAATTGTTAAGTTTAATTTCCTTTCAATTCGTGTTATCTGTCCGGACGATTTTCATTAGTGACTGTGTTTCAGTAGGTAGGTAATTCCGTAATTGAATTGGAACTAATTAAACATAACATTTAACTTTGTTTTTACCACTTAAGTATTAGACCCGTGTTACACTGTAAAATATTTTATAAAATATGTTTTATAAAAGATGGTATCCACCTATTATAAAAGATTTTAAAAGTGATTCTCTTTTATAAAACATTTTGGACTTGTACTAAAAGGTAAAAATGTATCTAACATTTTATAAAATGTAAAATGCCAACCTATTAAATTTTATAAAAGAAATATATTATAAAAGATGGCCCATTACACTATCAAAGATCTTTGTCAAAGAACTTTTATAATACATATTTTATTAAATATTTTACATTGTAATACGGGCCTTAGGCCTACTTTTAAACATACTAAAATAGCAATAATCAAGTCGTATTTTTTTGTTTTAATCCTTTTGGGACCATCTGAAGATATTTCACTGTAGATATTTAATTTCACCGTAGTTAATTAAGTCAAAATAATACTAAAATTATTTTTTTTAAGATTTATATTGGAATTTATAATGAATAAAAATTATTAAAACATAAGGTAAATAAATATGTTGAAATAGATAAACAAACTGTGTTAATGTCTGGCGCATCTGTAGCAAATACCGATCAATTTTGGGGAAATTTTTAGTGAAAAAATGTGTGTTCTGGGGAAATTTTGTGTGCTAAAACATTTTCTGCACCCCTGGATTAGAAATATGAGTAATATATTCACCGACTTTGGGCAAATCAACATGGCAAACGTGGGACTCCATATTGTCTGTGCAAATTAATTAAAGCGGATAGAACCTATCAAGTAAGGAATCACATTAAATAACACGAAAAGATGATTATAAAAATGTGTACTTTGTATACGTTTTCGTAAATAAATTAACTGCAAAATGCCCGACTTAAGAATAATATTTAATTATATTAAGAAGATGGTCAGTGTTTCTGAGTAAACACTAACATGTGTACTCGGTATTTAATACAAGGAACCGATTTTTCACAAACGAGGTACAAAATACTTATATCCATCTTCAAGCGATATAAACATGAAAATAAACAAATGGAAAATGCTCTGACTCCATAATGTCTGAAGCAAGAACAAATAATTTGTAACCTATCAAGTTTGGTACTAACAAAATAATAAAAAAGCGGTAGTGTGGTCGTATTTAACACATTGTCTTTGATTTGATATGGGCTTAAAAGATTTGATTTTTGGTCCCCGATTCATCCCCCTCATACACTCCTAAAATTTTGAAAATCATTTTTCATACTTGTGTTTCTGTTTTGGCAATCATATACTACAACTATGCCAAATTTCAGTCTGTTACATCAAACCATTTCTGATAAAATTGGCTGCTAATTATGAACGGTTCCATTTTACAACTTTTTGTTTAAAACGCTAAAAAAAGGATGATTTGAAACATTTAAATATTGTATAGGACTATTGATTAAGTAAATAATAAAAGTGTAGATATAGAAAATGAATATACAATTATGAAAACACTAAACTAAAAACTATAGTTTAAAAAAACTTAAATGTAAATTAAAAATTTCAAGTCCACTAAGTAAATTTTACTTTCATTGGTAACTATTTGTAAATTATTGTTGCTGTTGTTGCACAATAATAATTACATTAATTATTTCCTTTAAATGTATGGAAAATCAGAAAACATCTTACTCAGGTAGGGTTAAAATATGTTTAGTTTTTTTAAGAATAAATTAACTTTACTTACCAAATCAAACAATATATTAAAATAAGTCTTCAAACAGAAAACTATAAACACTAGCACCAGTTACTTGTATTGTTTGATAAAACAATATTTTTAAATCAGAAAAATACATAAACTGACAAAACATCAAACTAACTTTGACAACACAATCATAACCAGAGACAAATACTGACTCCAGTATGCCTACATCTGATCATGAGCATGTGTATCTGGATCCCCTAACTAAATTAGCATTCCATGTTGGACTATTGCCAAAAATCAGCCTTCTGTAAAAGAAACATTTTGTTCAAGGCTTGATTTAGAAATCAAGAAACACCTTAACTTAGTTATGTATATATTTACAGCCATAAAGTTATTTTAATACAACCATAAAGTTGTTGTTTTAAAATAGTGTTTTGCGCGGGAAATCTACAAACATCTAAAAATGAATATTTACATGATACAAAATTTAAAGAACCTTTGGGCGTTTTATGAAATTTCTTATGTTAATTTTGTATATAAGAATAGTAATAATCTGTTTGAACCGATTGACAATACAGTAGAGCGTCGAAAATCCGAACTAATTGGGACCGAGGGGGGTTCGGATTATCAATTTGTTCGGATTTTTGAAAACAATCAAGAAAATGTCATTTAGGCTAAAATATATGCTCTTTAATCGATTAAAGTGGTTAAACAGTACAAGCAGTAATGTAATTACAATACAGTATGTAAGACTACTTACATATTATGATTTAGAAGAACCTGCACGTACGCAGTAGGGTCAACATGATTACACTTGTAACTCTCAATTACAGTACAGTACATAATTAAAAGTTCACTTGTACATTAAAGTTAACACAAACGAAAAATAAAAAAATACTGTATAGTACACTACTGTATGTACGACACACTGTTATAATGATTACACAAAGAGAAATGAATGAACTTTCTGTTTGTTTACTGCTAGCGCTATAGTAGCTTATTAGCGTGACAGTGATACTGACAGCCAGTCTGTTGTGAGGGCGTGTGAGAGCAGGTAATAAGAAGTGTTTAAAAAGAGATAATAATAGCTAACTGCAATGAAGATTTTTGTGAAATTATAACGACGCAATAATAGGAATTTGCGAAAACGAAAACGAAATATTTGCAGGGGCTGCCTCAGAATGCGTTCGGATTTTTGACGTTTCGGATTATTGACTTTCGGATTATCGACGCTCTACTGTACTAGGAATTAACATACTAAATTACCTAAAAGTAAGACAGCGTTAATGTGCATTATTTTGATTAAATATTGTTTCGATACATACTGCAATGATTGAAAAACACGAGACGCGTTTGTTATACACACATAAAAGAAGCATGTTACACAATGATTGCTTAGTATTCGAAGGGATGCTTCGTAAAACAGTCTGATTACAGCTATGGATAAAATAATAATCTAAGAAGTACATAAGTATATATAAGTGTATGTAGGCGTTATGTATGTGTTAGTATCTATGTGTGAGTGAGTTATGTCACTGCAACCAAGATTAAACGAATTGCACATTTACAACCTACACACAGGCAAGGATTATACGTAGGCATGTAGGGATTATTCTAAGATAAGGTATTTTAATGGAGTATTGTAATGGTATTTTAAGGTATTTTATTCTTTCATTAATGGAGAATGTAGAAAAAAAATAATAGTTATTTTAATTCAATTAATTACGTTTTTTTTTTAATCATCTTCTGATCTCTTAATAATGTATAGAAATATTAAGAGTCGTTTTCACTACCATAGCATCATCATCTGATAATACAAGCTACTTGATCTCCTAACACAACAATAAATAAGAACCTGCCTAATTAACGTCAAGAGGAACTGTTTTGTTATATTTGTGAGGCACTCATTTTCTTCAAAAGACTACATCGCATAGCTGTAATGTTTCCAAATGTAATAATAAATAATCATAAAATATCTCCAACAAAGGTAATGTGTCTGAATTAAATGTAACAAATTAAACAATTTTGGACCAAAAGTATGAACTAATTTATGCATTTATTGCTATTTATGAGTCATTACTAATGAAGGAAACAAAAAGAGAAACATACATTTTTTATTTTTTTTAATCAATCATATTAGCCACGGATCAGTTATATAATTATATTATATTGCATGTGAGTACTCACGTCTGTTGATCCTTTTTGTTTTTTCTCTCAATAAAACAATTGCATAATAACCTAACCAAGAATTCCACATTACAGAAGCATGCAATAGACGAATTTATAAACCTCCTAAAAACAACCCTAAAGCAGAATTACTTCACTTTTAACAATGATAATTTCTTACAGAACGACGGCCTAGCCATGGGCTCACCCCTATCTGGTATATTGTCTGAAATATATTTGAACTACATAGAAAACAATTACCTGTTTGCTGATTCTAACCCGTTTAGAAATAAAATTATATTCTATAACAGATATGTCGATGATACCATTATTGCATTTAATGGCAGCGACAGACAATTATGCCTTTTAACCAATTTTATAAATAATATACATCCCAACCTCATCTTTACCGCAGAAATCGAAAATAACAATGGCCTGAATTACTTAGACCTGAACTTATCTCGGAACAATACAAGAATCGCATTCAACATATACCGGTACAGAAAACCTACAACTACAGATAAAACCATACAAAAATCTTCTCATCATCCACTAGAGCAAAAACTAGCCGCTTATAATAGCCTTGTTTATAGACTTTTATCCGTACCCATGTCCGCAACAAATTATGAGAGAGAAAGGAATATTATTAAACACATCGCACAAGCTCAATGGCTACAGGACAACTATCGTGGACCAATTAATAAGTAAGCATAAGAAAAAGAAAATGACACAAAAAATAACAACTAAGTGTAATAATAGGGAAAAGAAAAAATATGCTTCATGTGTTTATGGTAACATGTTCAACAACATTTTAAGGAATATAATGGCCAGTAATAACATCATTCTCACGTTCCGTACCACTGATAAGTTGGAATTTCTACTCAAACCAAAAACTAGAGAAAAATTCGATGAATATAAAACAACCGGTGTCTACAAGTTAATATGCAATTATTGTCCTAGTTTCTACATAGGACAAACTGGACGTCCATTTAACATTAGGTTCAAAGAACATTTGCCACCTAGCAACCTTAGAGCTATCAAATCCACATACGTTGAACATATTATCAATAACCTCCATTCATATACTGATATTAACACTAACATGAGTATATTACATAAATGTAAGAAGGGAAATACTCTAAACGCGTTAGAGGAATTTGAAATTTACAATGGTTTAAAAGCTGAACCCAATAACATATTGAACGATCAGCTGTTATTTAAGTCAAACCTATTGTATGATACGCTAATCACAAGACAAGGGAGGGGGACACGGTCCAATAATCGTTGCATAACCTAACTTCAATCAGTACCATCTTAAACAACTGATGCGGTGTGCACACCAATGTTCGTAATAAAAAAAGTGCGTGTTTTGACTTAAACGATCTCCTCACGGAGTGAAATATATGTGTGTCTTTGTGTTCTTGAGTAGGCCTATGTGATATGTTTATAAAAACCTGATAATGGATATTTCATGCCCGAAATTGCAATTGTTTTATTGAGAGAAAAAACAAAAAGGATCAACAGACGTGAGTACTCACATGCAATATAATATAAATATATTTTATGACAACAGTAAATAATATATTGTATGCTTAGAGTTGTTAAAATACAGTTTGTCCTAGTTTCAAATTATGTAATAATAAAAAGATTTCGACAGAATAACGTATAGAACAAGCTGTCCGCTATGTATATTCTATATGTTCTTATTGTCATTTTTAGTTACTTGCAGCAGTCCTTTTAGAGTGACCAGTTTCACAACAGCAGACGGTACGAAAGCTTCCGGTCAAACTCGGGTTTATTATTAGGCCTATGCATATTTCCAAAACTTATTATTTCAACATTATCTTACCACTTTTCTATCAAAGTATTTAACAGGTGCTATTTTTAAGATTTTTAGATCCATCGATTGGGAAATTACAAGGGGAGGGGGACGTTGCAAACTGCTTTAGCGCTCATATCTACGGACGTCAAAATAAAACAAAAAATACTACACAATATGTTATAAAGATCTATTAAATGATTTCAAACTTAGTGGGGTATGTGAACGGAATTCAATAAAGAAGCTATGTAGATAAATTGAATAGCCGAACATATTAAATCAAAAAATTTATTGTAAAAAATTATACATCGCGAAAAAACTTCACAAACAAAAAATAATTGAAGCGTCATATATAAGATTAGATTATATTGGGGTGGATTCCTCCTTTGAGAAGGCCTCCTTGCACGTCAACCTTTGGTTTATTGTGCCCCCTATGTACCACACCTAGCACGTTAGAAGCCTGTATCCCTTGTGAGGTCCAGGATTTTCTCCACCAAATATGTGTCTTCTTCGTCTCCTGGTTGCTGGATTCCAAAGAGCCTCCTCCTCCTACGCTCCAGGATTTCACACTCAAATATGACGTGGCTTGCTGACTCTTCTGCCTGATTACAAAGCCGACAGCGTTGGTCGCCTTCAAGGATTCCCACTGTTGCTAAGTGTTTCCTGAACTGGCCATGTCCAGTAATGAGTTCTACAACTCTTTTGAGTTGTGGTCGGTTTAACTTGATTAGGGATTTAGTAAGCTTGGCGTTTGGTCCCTTGATCAGTCGTTTACTCTGAATGTGCCCAGGTAATCTACACCATCTCTGGCGCTGCTCTTCCCTGGCCCAGTTTTTTACTGCGCTCTTTGCCATGCTACGGCTAATGCAGCACATTGGTTCTGGCCCCGTGAATGGTGTAGATGCTCCTTTCTTTGCAAGAGCATCCGCCATCTCATTTCCTGGAATGCCACGATGTCCTGGCACCCATCTCAATTCCACCATGTTTAATGTGGAGAGTCTGACTAGTGTTGAGAGGCACTCCTTCACCAGTTTGGATGTGACTTGTACTGAGTCCAGCGCTTTAAGTGCTGCTTGACTGTCAGAAAGTATTAGGATATGTCTGTTCCTGTATCCATTTGACAATCCTAAGTGAGCGCAAGCAGTAATTGCTAAGATTTCTGCTTGGAAGACTGTGCAGAACGTCCCAAGACTTGCACTAATGTTAGTCCTTGGTGAAGCGCTGTATACGCCATAGCCAGAATTGCTGCCCATCAAAGACCCGTCTGTGTACCAGACTAGAGTTCCTGTAGCAGATCCCGGTTTGATGTTTCCTTCCCAGTCTTCTCGGGTTCCGAGGGTTACTGTAAAGGGTCTATAAAAAAACGTACTCGGTATGCATTGCGTCAGTCACCATGTGTAACACCGAGTTTTTAAGTACAGTGTTCACAATGTCGGAATGTCCTGCTCCTGGCATGCCCCTCCGCCATTCGTTCACACTTATTAGTCTGTATGCCGACTTCCTTGCCTCTGTCATATATAAAATAACAGGACAACCCAATCAGCCAAATTAGTGTAGCAATAAGGAAGGCTATTATTGCTTTTATTTAAACATGAACTAAATATAGAAAACAAAGGTGACAGGGGTTTCTCCATTTCAGTTTGTACTTAGATATTAGGTTTTTGGACATCTCAGCTCTGATATTCTAGTTCTGGGTTCCTCCTTAATAATATTTTAATTTGTATTTTTAGGTTGGATGGCAAACATATGCTTAATACTCTAGGGTTATGTTTCTGTTTAGTTTATATACGTGTTAGCTTTTATTTAGTAACGAGAGTTGAATTATTCTCTCGAAACGTGTGTTATTTTCTTTATGCACGTTGAAGGCAAATGCAAAAAAAAAACAATTGTATAAATATGAACAATCCACCATTAGAAACTAACTTTAAAAATCAAATAGGATTTTTCCTGCGTTTGATTAATTTTAATTTGAGAATCGAGAATTTACTTATATTAAAAATCGAAATAGTGAAATCTCTTCATAAGAAAAATTATAAATTGGAGTCCATTAACTATAAACCGATAGAGTTGCTTTAAATTTTTTAAGGGTTTTAGAAAAAAATGTAAAACGGAGATTGGTAGTCTTCCAGGAAAAAAATTGTTTTAATTTTTTTAAAGGTTTTAGAAAAAAAGTATGAAACAGAGATTGGTAGTCTTCCAGGGAAAAAATGTATGGGAAACAATTTGGTTTACGAAAGAAGTTGAACACAAATGATGTGTTGTTTAGTTTAGATCTTGATACTGTAGATCATACTGCTATTTTATTGGAACAAAAAGATGTCAATGTTTATTTTAGCGCAATATCTTACTCTACATTTTTAAGTCTTTATTTTGACAAGGTCTTTTCCATCAAAATAGAAAAAAATTGGCTTTATGTACGTTTTAGTATTATATTCAAGTATATATATCATGGCCCCCACAAGGGTGGGGCTGGTGCAACTCTGGTCACAGGGCCCGGGCCTATCCCTGTTTTAATTTGTTTTTTATTTATTGCAGAATATTTTACAGTGGATCATAGATTAAAAATTCAAATACATAATTATTAAAAAGTCAAAGTTTAGTAAATAAATATTAATTCTATATTCTAGGTTAGTTACATTTAATTAGGTGCGTACGTACTAGTTACTGTTGTTTGCATATTAGTATACAACAGCCTGCTCGAGCCCAGCGACCAAGGAATACTATAGACTGGCAAAGCCCATGCACAACGCATTACGGGAGTTTAAGCCGACCACGCCCACTCTTAGGTGAAAACACCGGATTCTCTTTGCCCGGTACACATTTTAATTCGCCGCGTTTCATTAACACCGTTTGAACACACACTTAGTGTTGAGATAAAATTCTGAAATTTTAAAATATTGCTTAAAACACTGTGACCGTGCTAACGGTATCAAACAAAAATAGAAAAATATGTTTTATGTAGCAGGAAAAAATGTAAAACAAAGAAAGTCAACGTTGTGTTTAGTCATACGACATGAAATTTTGGCATAGCGAGAAAGTTTTGTATTTTTTGGACAGGTGATTTGTCAAAGCGTAAAAGTTGTTGGAAATCAACCAAAAAAAGAAAAAACTATCTTTACATTTCTTTGTAAAATGCTTAGTTTAGCCTGTAGGCTGTGATATAGTGACGAGTTGGTTTGATTGTTTTGTGAACCGGCGCGCTGACAACACCATCGCTAATCTACTGTATCTACAAGTCTTGTCATTAATTTGTAAAATCAAATATTAGACTTACCGTCTTCAATATTCCAGTTTTTCGTCGTTTAGAACGAGTAATGTTTGAGACACCGCGCGGTACGGTTCATTGATGATGTGATTCAAGAACAATTTTAAATCGTGTGTGCGTGTAAATGTTTTGTATTATGTGTTTTCATGTTTATTTATTAAGTGTTCAAAATTGACGAAGGGAAACCGAATGAACTTGAAAATGGTTGAACAACCGAAACGGCCGTCGTTCTAAACGACGAAAAACTGGAATATTGAAGACGGTAAGTCTAATATTTGATTTATCAATTTACAATATTCGGAATGGCGAAAACAAATAATAATGATTAATTTGTAGTGCTATTGCTTGTTCTATCACTATATTGTACCATACATTCATGGTCCGAGTAATTGTAATTTAATAAAAATTGTTAATATATTCAAATTGTATAATAAGAACAATAACAATAAGGACACTGAATGAGTTATATGGTTTGAAAGAAAACAACACTTTATTCAAAATTATAACTATAAAGTAATCCTTGCCCTAGAATAAAATATAAAACCACAATATCCATCTTAAATCGCAATGTTGCTAACTTTACTCACAAAAATATTCGCTAAATAGACAAATTTAGAACAAATCAAAGAGAACTAAAAATATAATGCCAATGAAACTAATAATTACTCAAATACTATACAAACTAGTCTGCAAACCTATAAAAACCTTTTTTCCTTAATTAGTTCACTTAAAAAACCCACAATCTGCATCTTAAATCACAACGTTGCTAACTGTACTTACAATAACGCTGACGCTCGGAAGTAGCGGAGTCAGACGTTTTCATCCCCACCACTCTTAGGTGAATGGGCTTCAAGCCTTGCGCGACATTGCCAGTCTATAGTATTCCTTGGTCGCTGGCTCGGGTCCCACACACTCCCTCTACCTTCCCCTTCCCCCAGGCGCCTAGTCGCCCCTACACTTCCCCGGCCAGTTCAGCTTTGTCTCTCCGCTTTGTTCTAAAAATAAACACTTCACATCAGTTCGTCTGTTGACTCCGTTTGACATGGACGGAATTGTTTAATTTTTGTGCTCTACTATTTCTATTGACAGGTAATAATATGAAGCCGAACGTATGGGAATTATTAAAGCAACATGTCCCTTTGCCTTTACAAAGCCTTTCCGAGACTCGTTGGAGTGAAACAATTCAAGCTGTACGACCGATTGTCAAACAATATCCTTAAGGTTTTGGACCTGCTCCTGGAAGAAAATCATTTGCCTACATTGACTCCAGCTGCCAGAAACACTGTTTTCGCGCTGAAGATGTACTTTGGATCTTGACATCATCGTTTTGGTACAAGATATTTTAGTAGGTTGTCGAATTCACTGAAAACTTGGCAACGAAGCACAACTGGCCAAACTCGTCAGAACCATCTGGCAATGTTGGCAATTGAGAATGAATTGGCCAAAACTATGACTTTTCAGACGTTATTAATGATTTTTGTGGAAAGAAAGCTAGGAAAGCTATGATTAAATAGAATATCAAACATCAAAGTACCGGTAAGCTTTTTGTAATCAGAGTATTAAACCTTCAAAAACATTTTAATTGTTTAGCTCCTAACTTTGTCATAATCTTATTATTTTGTCAACTTGAATTTTAATCTTGGTCAGTAAGGGAAATCAATCTCAAAATGGAAATGTACTTTCAGTAAAATAAAAATGAATGATTTACTTTAATTTATGTTTGCAATAATTTTGTCAATAAAGTTTGGTTTTTAGATTGAACTGATTATTATTATTATTATAAATTATCAGTTTAAATTTTGAAACATAGCATAGCACGCGGACATAGGGGGGCGGGGGGGGGGGGGGCGAGCCAGATCCTGGTTACAAGGGCCCGCAATCGAATGTGGGGGCCATGATATATATACATACACAGTTGAGAATCATATTATTAAGTTAGTTATAAGTGTGTAACTATAACTGTCACTAATAATGATGTATTGGTGATTGAAAGGTACTTGACTAGTCAAAATTTTTTATGAGAAACTGTAATTATTTTATTATTTATATTCTGAAATATGTAGGATTTGTTTTAAAACCACCCCAGCACACAAGTTGTATTACCTCGAAGTGTCCATTATTGTTTCTGTTTTATTTTGTGAGCAAGTTTTTTTGGTTTTCTTTAGTTTGCAAAAATATTAATGTTTAATTGTTAGAATGTAATTGTAGTTTTTTAAATAAGCAATAAAAATCAAATACATCAATCAATCAAAAACTGTATCTCAACTATGCATGCATGTGCTACCTACTATGACTTTCATAAAGTTAAGACATTTACAAAACATTCACAGACCTGTATTGATCATTTATTTTTTAGAAGTAGGGACAATCTTTTTTGTAGATCAACAACAATCGATCTTGGCATAACAGATCATAAACTAATAATGTGTACAATAGATTTAGATGTAAGTGCTGCTACAAAAACAGATCAAAAGCAAACAATTGATAAGATTAACTTAAAAAGCCAAATTAGGAAATTGGTCTTCTGTATATTTACAACCAAATGTGAATTTAGCATACCAAGTTTTTTTACATAAATTAAAAAGATGTATTGAATTATCAAAATTTACTGTATGTGCTCAAAAATGTAACAAATTTTTAAAACCTTGGATGAACAAATACTTATACGATTGCATTAAACGTAGCAATATTTTATTAAAAAAAAACGCGAAGCCAACCCTACAATGAAAAACTCGGCAGATACTATAAGAGGTTTAAAACTAAATTAGAATTAGATATTCATAATCAAAAACAGATATATTATTTGCGTTTGTTTGATAAAGGCAAAAATGATCCCTCTGCCCAATGGAAAATTGTAGATGAAATTATCGGTGTAAAAAGTAAAACTAACCTTATTGAAAATATCCATATAGAGGGCGGATCTACGAATTACATAGTTACTGAACCAAAAGAAATTGCTAACGCATTCAGTAATTATTTTGCAGATATTATCAAAAACATTTCAGTTAGCTCCAAACACAACTTTATGCAAGATCATGTTTTCCCATCTATTAGAGTTGATAAATCAATTTTTTTTTTTCTCCACTGATGTACAAGAAGTTAGCAGAATTATAACTAAGCTAAAGAATAAAAAATCGCCAGGTGTAGATGGTATTAGTAATTTTGTTTTGAAAGAAGTTAACGAACTTATTTCTCCGATACTAACATATGATTAATCTTAGCCTGGAAAGCGGAATCTTTCCAAATGACATGAAAGTAGCTATAGTTGTTCCTGTTTTTAAAAAAGGCAGTCGGACAACACTGGGGAATTATAGACCAATTTCATTATTACCAGTAATATCCAAAATAATTGAAAAATTCGTTAAAGTCAGCTTGATTTCATTTCTTACCTCAAATAATGTACTTAGCTCTAATCAGTTTGGTTTCAGGGAAAAACTAGGAACAGAAGATGCCCTACTGGCGTTTTGCGGGAAAATATATGAAGCATTAAATTTACAAAAATCCGTTGGAGGCCTCTTTATTGACATAACAAAGGCCTTTGACTCCGTTGACCATAAAATTTTACTGAGTAAACTCTGGAACGCAGGCGTGCGAGGTGTTGCATATGGTTGGTTTTCTAGCTATTTGGGTGAAAGATCTCAATGTGTCAGGGTTTCTGGTTGTTTAAGTGAACTAAAACCTGTTGTGTGCGGAGTTCCGCAGGGCTCTGTTCTCGGTTCAGTTCTATTTCTAATATATGTTAATGATTTATGTGAGGGTGCTTTTAATGGTAGTCTAACTGCTTATGCAGATGACACAGCATTGTGTTACAGTGCAAAAAATAGAGAAGACCTAATTAGACAAATGCAAGAAGACTTAAACAAATTTAATTGCTGCTTTGCTCAAAACCAAATGGTATTAAGTGAAAAAACCAAATACATTCTCTTTCAAATTAAACAAAAAGCTATAAATAATCAAATAAATAATTTAATGTACAAATGCCCTCAGTGTATTATTCAATCATCGCAAGACTGTACTTTTTGTATCAAAATTGAACAGGTATCTAATATTAAATATCTAGGAGTTTTCTTCGATGATAATTGTTCTTGGAAGGTCCACATAAAACATTTGAATGTTAGTAGCTCTGAGGAAATTATATATGTTAAGATACTTGTGCCCAATATCCGTTTTAAAAAATGTTTATTTCAGCCTAATTAAATCTAGACTTGAATACGGAATAACTTGCTGGGGAGGGACTTATTTAAATTCAATCAAGCCTCTACTCATTATTAAAAAAAATAAATTGTTCGTACTTTGTTAAAAAAACCAAGAATTGAATCTTCATTTCCGTTATTCAAACAGTTAAGAATTTTCCCTCTGAGGCATTTGTATATTTTCAAAGTTTTAAGGTCTTTTTTCTTGAGAGGCGGTGATAAAAAGATAATATATAGAGTAAATAAGAAAAACCTAAGACACCCCAATAGTTTTGAAAAGCCGAGGCCATACATGGAGGCATTTAAAAGATCTTTCGCCTACATGGCACCGAAACTTTCGAACAATTTGCCGCATGAAGTGATAGACTTAAAGTCATCAAATAAATTCGTTAAATCGATTTCAAAATGGATAGTTTCTCAGGAAAATGTTGAAAAACTACTATAGTGAAATCTAAAAAAACAATATGTCTAAATTGAACTTGGGCACAGAATTACAGAACAGTTATTTTTTTCTTTTCTATTTCAATTAATTTTTAGTATCAAGTATTTATTTTCTGCTTCTGCCACTGGTTCTTCATTTCTGGACGGTAACCCCAAATCAGGCTTTTCCTAAGGGGTACCTAATTAATTCTGCCAATATAATTGATTATAGTTTGACAAACAATGTTTTTATATTAAATCCTTTTGTATTTTTTTTTCTTTTCTAAAGTTTTTGTTTTCAATTTCTGTTATTGAGGCAGCATATTTGTTTATAGTTATTTATTGATTAAGATGTATGTATATTGTATCACTTTTTTAAATAGTATAGTTAGAAGGTCATTTTATGTTTGTATTTTATTGATCGATGGTAGATCATGTATTGTTTGTTGGGCTTATTTTTTTGTCAAATGTAATTCAAAGCAGAATTAATAAATTTCGATAAAAAAAAATCCAAATCTGGTTTTAACTTCTCTTTGGTGTTTAATTTGTAAAACTTATTTATTTTGTTTTTTGGTTAAGGTTCTAACTTTGTGCTCATGGGTGAATAGTGAAGGATGTCAAGAGGAATAACATACATACAAAAAGTCATCTGTTAAAAGTACTACTAAATACCAACTTGGAACTTCTTGTGTTTGAGAACACATGGAATCTGAATAAAATTATGTAACAACCAATTTTGGCAGTCCTGCCAAATGTCTGAGGTATGTATTATGTTTTTTTTTTTTTTATTTTAAAAAGATTTCTAATCCGTTTTTAACACACTTCTATATGATTATACATGCATACTATCAGTAAATAAGATAGTATTTTGCATCCTATAAACATTTGAAGTGTATGGTGTAGTAATAGTTCATTCTTTAAAGTTAAATTATGCTGCATATGTTTCCTTTTTCATTTTTTGCTTAACATTCTCACTTTGTACCCTTAGGACTAATGAAGGTCGGGAGTTAAATTGCTGTTGTACATTGTTTACTTTTATGATGATACTCCAGATTCACTCCCACACCCAGGCTTCTTGCCCGTATGGGTGTATCTTTCTCATTAATTTAATTAATATGGAAGAGAACATATATGTTACGTTATTATTATTAGATTATATTAAATTTGTTTGTTTGTTTGCTTTAAAGAAAAGAGAGAGTTTAACTTGCACACCAAGGGTTATATACTACAATGATATTAATAACAACTAAAATGAAATGATGACTTCTAAACACAGTTTTGTACACGGCATATGAAAATAAATTTTTCAGACCTTTCTCACAAAAGTTTGGTTCTGTCATAGATTTTCTGTAAAGTATATGAGTAGTTAGGGTTTGCCACACTTTTCTGTAAACCATATGCGTAGTTTGGGTTTACCATAGTTTTCCTGTAAAGTATATGAGTAGTTTGGGTTTGCTATAGTTTTTTTGTAAAGTATATGAGTA
>JAGFPH010000571.1:406696-423301 GCA_018207615.1 Philaenus spumarius
AGAGTATGTGTAAATTTTAAGTTGAGTAAAGGAAAATTCTCTGATGTGACAAATCCAGATTATGTGTAAATTTTAAGTGTAGTAAAGCATAATTCTCTGATCTGACAAATCCAGAGTATGAATAAATTTGAAGTGCAGAAAAGTATAATTCTCTAATGTGACTAATCCAGAGTATGAGCAAATTTTAAATTCTCTGATGTGACAAATCAAGAGTAGTGTAAATTTTAAGTCGAGTAAAGAAAAATCTCTGATGTGACAAATTCAGAGTATGTGTAAATTTTAATCTATGCTACCAAGTTGATACTTTTTTATGGTTTATGCCATTTTTATAGTGCTGTTCAACAAGAGTTGAAGATAGGTCTCCATTTATAATTATTGGATCAGTTGTTAAGGTGGTTATATCTGTAATTGTTTGGTTTGAATGCTTTTTTAGTAGATCTTATGCAATTCATTTTCTATTCATTCAGATATATATGTTAATGGTTTTCAATTAAAGTTAAATGATTGTAATACTGAATTAAAAATAATACAGTAAGATCACCAAGTGTGTATAGCTTTTGAAACTAAAGTAATTCAAAATATAAGGTGATTTAGTGGGTTCTTAAGGCTTGGGGATAATGTATACATTTTCTGTTAATCATGCTTTATTTTTCCATTAAATTTTATTTTCTATAAATTGAAACTATATTTTAGCTGAGAAAAGTCAAAATAGGTTATATTTATTTGATTAATTCACATTTAATATTGACTGTATTGATATGTATTGAATGATGTAAAAACAGAAGATGTTGGACAGAGAAAACTCTGAGGTAAAGCATATTTTATCAAATCAATGGCAAAGAAATTATTCAAATAAAAATCAATTTGCTCTGAATATTAAGACATATTAAATTAAGTTAGGTTTTCATTCCTTAATTGGGGTTTATATTTTATTGACAAAAATAAACTGTAGTTATTGTCTTCTCTCTTGTTACACAATAACTTTTGTGTGACACATTAGTTATCTTAGGGTTTTACACATTAATTGGTGTTTATTCACTACAATAGATTGTAGATATTGTTTTCCACTTTGGTTATACAGTGACTATTACGACATATTACGGAGTCTTAGGATTTCATTCAATAATTGGGGTTTATATTTTATTCACTACCGATACAAAAGATTGTCAATATTGTTCTCCTCTCTTGTTATAGAATGAATATTATGACACAATAAGTTGTCTTAGGTTTTTATTAATTCATTGGTTTTTATATTTTCTTTACACAATAGACTATAGATAATGAGTGTTGCGAATAAAACAAATTAGTTCCTTACAGTCTACTTTTTTTTAATAAGAACTCGATTTCGTGTGAATAAAAAAGTCTGTAGTTTTTAGGCCTAGTATTACCATGAGTTTTCCGGATGTATGAGTAACTACTTAAACCAAGTACAGTAAATTCTTAAAATACTTAAGTAAGTACTCAACATCTTTTAGTCATGTAGAGAGTGTGCTCGTGTCACCGAGGATGCAGTTATTCTTACGGTTTGTGGGAGATCCAGTTTGCAGTTACAACTCCTGGATCATTAGATTTTTCTAAAATAACTCCATATATACTTAACATTTTTATAAACAACCCTCTGCTAAATTCATATTCGATATCTTCTTCACTTGATGATGACATTTTATAGTGTAGATAGAAAACTAATGTTATGTATATAAACTAAATAAGACACTGATTATAGGAGAGACAGGATCCTCGTGAATCGCACAAGTAAGTATTCAACCGAGTATTTACTAGCCCTAGTAACAACTTGATTTTTCTGGACACACCGAGTTCTTACTTCATGTTATAGATATTTTTATTCAAGTGCATTTTAAAAAGTATTTCAATAGCCGCCGGAAGAAGTTACTCACACACACATTGTTCTCCACTCTTGCTATACAGTGACTATTATGACACAGTTGTTTTAGGTTTTCATTAATTAATTAGGGTTTTACATTTTCTTTAGTACAATCGATAGTAGATATTGCTCTCCTCTATTTTTATACAGGGACTATAAAGACAAATTAAGTTGTTTCAGTTTTTCATACATTAATTGAGATTTACGTTCCATTCACTAAAGTAGAATGTAGATTGTTCTCCACTCTTGTTATAAAGAAACTATTACATTAAGTTGTCTAAGGCTTCCTTACAATAATTTGTATTTATATTCTCTTCACTACAATAGCTTGTAGATATGGTTTACTACATTGTTAAACAGTGACTATAACGACACATTTTGTTGGCTTAGGTTTTATTCATTAATTGGAAATTACATTTTTTTTTACTACAATAAATTATAGATTTGGTTCCCCTCTCTTGTTATAGAGTAACTATTACGACACATTATGTTGTCTTACATTAATTGAAGTTTATATTTTCTTTACTACAATAAATTATAGATATGGTTCTTCTCTATTGTTATACAGTGACTATTAAACACATTCAGTTGTCTTACATTAATTTTAGTTTACATTTTCTCTACTATAATAAATTATAGAGTGACTATTACGACACATTATATTGTCTTACATTAATCTTTACTAAAATCAATTATAGATATATGGTTCGCCTCTCTTGTTATAGAGTGAAAATTATATGACACATTAAGTTTTCTTACATTAATTGGACTTTATATTTTCTTTACTACAATAAATTATAGATATGGCTCTCTTATTATAAAGTATCTATTAAAACACATTAAGTTGTCTTACATTATTTGGACTTCATATTTTCTTTACTACAATAAATTACATATATGGTTCCCCTCTCTCGTCATAGAGTGACTATTATGACACATTATATTGTGTTACATTAATTGGAGTTTATATTTTCTTTACTGCAATCAATTATAGATATATGGTACCCCTCTCTTGCTATAGAGTGACTATTACAACACATTAAGTTGTCTTACATTAATTGGACTTCATATTTTCTTTACTACAATAAATTATATATATGGTTCCCCTTTCTTGTTATAGAGTGACTATTACGACGCATTATGTTGTCTTACATTAATTAAATATAGTTATTAATTAATATAGTTACCTATATTTATCCGTCTTGTAACTTTGTTATCTCTTCTTTTATAAAGCGTTTCGGGTCCGTGGTCCCATCATCAGTTACATTAAAAATTCACTCCGTAGGAGGTCGTCACATATTTACACCAAACACAAACATACAAGACGGATAAATATAGGTAACTATATTAATTAATAACTATATTTAACTATAGAAGTGACTTGGATACCACAAAATGGAATTTACATTAATTGGAGTTTCTATTTTCCTTACTACAATAAATTATAGATATTATGGTTCCCCTCTTTTGTTATAGAGTGATTATTAAGACACATTATGTTGTCTTACATTAATTGGCGTTTATATTTTCCTTACTACAATAAATTATAGATATGGTTCGCCTCTTTTGTTGTAGAGTGATTATTAAGACACATTATGTTGTCTTAGGTTTTATTCATTCATTGGAGTTTATATTTTCTTTATTACAATAGATTGTAGATATCTATTGTTCTCCTCTCTTGTTATTAAGTGGCTATTACAACACATTGAGGTGTCTTAGATTTTCATTAATTAATTGGAGTTTATATTTTATTCACAACAATAGATTTTAGATAACGTTCTTCTCTCTTGTTATACAGTGGTTTATTTTAGGCTGTAAAACCATAAAGAAACTAACTGTGCATAAATGAGCATACGTCTTTTTGTTACGTTTTCATAAATGCACCTTTTAATTAATAGATTGTGAAAATAATATTATGTTTCTTAACTTGCTATGACGTCTCAACCATGAAAGGCCTTTCATAGTTAAGGGTGGCCTTGACATTTTTGTTACAGTCACCAACTAAGTCATTGTAATATTTTATAATCATTTACAAACGACTAATTATAAATTAACAATACCAATATTTAAGCTGCAGACCTACTAAACTTAACCGGCCATATTTCGGTTTAAAAGAAGGTTTCTGTTTAATTCATCTACTTAACAAAGTTGTTAACACAGGTTTTAGGAACTAATTTGAAAAAAATAAAACTCAATTCTAATCCAATCAAACTATAATAAACAAATATACCGAGTTGAAACAAACCCTAAATAACTTCATGGCCTTAACTTGAAACCTTATGAGAAATTCCTAAAGCGTAGAACAACCAATATGAGCCAACAATAAAAATGTGTTTTTATAAGTTATTAATGTGTTGAAATAATAATTTCACATAGTCTATTTATTTAGCAAGTATAATAATAACAACAACAAAATTATGCAACAAACTAAATGCAATATATTGTAACAGACCTTGAGATAGTACCTATCTAAGATAACACATAGCAAAGCTAGGTTCAACCTTCAAGATAGACCACACATTATGAAATACAGTTAATTACCACATTCATGTTGAAACATTTTGTAACAAGGAACATAAGATTTTCAATGATAAACATGGGCTAACGGTAAGTATTTTTGTTGAATCAGGTGACTTATATTTAACATAAAGACTGTAATTTGGAACCCCATGGAGTTTATTCTTTCCAACGAGAATTTCCATATGAAATGTATTAATGTCCTTATACCATAAAAACAGGAAAGTTTTTTTTAAATGAGAAATTATAAAACTATATTTGTATATGAACCTAGGTCTTCCAACTTAACAAACCAAGCCATCGGCTATAATATACACTACTTTTTTGTATGATTACTCCTTTCAGGTTTTCTGAACCGAATTCAACGACCTAATATTTCATTTTGCAAATGTTAAAGTTGCAGGTACTGTTCAGCAAAAAAACCGTTTTCGTTATTAATCAAATTGAAAGTTCGTCAAACTTAAAAGCTGTCATAGTTATTAAAAAAAATAGTTAATGCAACAACTTATAAATGCTTATTCATTGTGTCAAAAAATAGGACAACACACAATTAAATTTAGAACAACATGTCATGATTTCTGAACTGATCAGTTGCTAATCCAACTTGATGAGAAGTAAATAAATTTTCATATCCAGATATTGTTATAATTCTTTGCTCGAAAAATATATATTAACACAATGAAACTGACATAAATATTATGGTGACATAAGAACAATGTATTTCAATGTTGGCAATATTATTTATGGTAAAACTATCAAAGGAACCTAGTAAAAAAAATGTGAAACCAAAGCTTATGAAGATTTTACGTACCAAGTTGTGACAAACATATTTGAATTGATATGACATTTTGTAATTAAATTATTGTGTAATTTGTAAGAAAGTAATGTACTTTAAGTATAGTAATTTTAATTTATTCAGAAAATTTTTATTCATATTTTACAAACTAATTATACTAATAATGCAATAATTATGCTTTACTGAAATCAAAATAAATTTCAATTAAAAATGAACTGACTTACATGTATGCAATATTGTACCAACACAAAAAACTATTTAAAATAAAAATAAATCAAATGGACGTACAACTTTGATTGAAGACTAAACAGTAATTATTTCAGCACTAAACAGCACAGAAGGTACACAACACTCTGCACTGTGGCAAAGGCTGTCTCAAACAGGTGTTATCTATCTCAATCCTGGCAATTTCGCAGTGCTCTATTCTTGTTGAATTATTTAAACACTTTAAACAACTCACTAGTTGCACTTATTGAATACACTAACTTGTTGAACTGATAATTTAATTACAGTGTTTACAATTTCTTATAAAATAAAGTTAAGTAGCCAAATAAGCAAAACAAAAGCTTTTACTATTTAACATGGTTTAATATAAAAATTTATTGGTTTCAGATTATTATTGTATGATATATAACACACACAGACACAAATGTATGCCAAATTATCAAACGGAATTAACAAGAATTATTATTAAAAGGATTAATTTTGATAGTACAGTCGAAATAAAATCCCCTCCTCTTCCCCGATTCATGGGAGGGTTGGTAATATATAATGTTATTAACACAGGAAACATAAATATGTAGTTCTTACTTACAATAAACCACAAAGTTAATAAATAAACAAACACAAGAGTAGGTATTTAAGGCTCGGCAGACCCAGCCACCATCTTGAATTTCAAGTTTCATAAGAGCAATGTTAAATGCATAACAAGTTACTGGAGTAACAATGATCAGAAAATTATTTGGAATATGCCATTTTAAAGGTTAGGACAGTCCAAAAGTGGATATCATTTAGTTTTTAAAATTTGTTCTTTGTCTTTACGATGTTTTTTCTTATTCAATAATACAAATTTTAAAAAATTTAGAAAGCTCACCACATTTGATGTTTAATTACCTTTCAAATAAAAGTAATTCCAATATATTAGGATAATTTATGACAAAAAATCTGATTTATTGTGGAAGCGGGTCCACGCCGAATTTGTGTTCCTACTCGAGTGTTTAGCCTGCACTCTGGTGGTTAACACATCAACTTGTTGTTAGTGGAATAATACAAGAAAAATAATCTATATATATAAAAGCCAAAACCCACTGACTCACTCATCACGATTTCTCAAAAACTACCAAACGGATTGGAATGAAATTTGGTATGTAGCTTCCTCTAGGGCCATAGGTGCTCACTAAGAAAGGGTTTGAAAAAATTCGAAATTTTAGTGGGGGTTTGGGGGGATCAAAGTTATTAAAAAATGACTTCTTCAAAACTACCGAACGGATTGGAATGAAATTTGGTATGTAGCTTCCTATAGGGCCATAGGTGCTCACTAAGAAAGGGTTTGAAAAAATTCGAAATTTTAGGGGGGTTTGGGGGGATCAAAGTTATTAAAAAATGACTTCTTCAAAACTACCGAATGGATTGGAATGAAATTTGGTATGTAGCTTCCTCTAGGGCCATAGGTGCTCATTAAGAAAGGGTTTGAAAAAATTCGAAATTTTAGGGGGGGTTTGGGGCGATCAAAGTTATTAAAAAACGACTTCTTCAAAACTACCAAATGGATTGGAATGAAATTTGGTATGTAGCTTCCTCTAGGGCCATAGGTGCTCACTAAGAAAGGGTTTGAAAAAATTTGAAATTTTAGGGGGGGTTTGGGGGATCAAAGTTATTAAAAAACTACTTCTTCAAAACTACCGAATGGATTGGAATGAAATTTGGTATGTAGCTTCCTCTAGGGTCATAGGTGTTTACTAAGAAAGGGTTTGACAAAATTCGAAATTTTAGGGGGGTTGGGGATCAAAGTTATTAAATCACGATTTCTTCAAAACTACCGAATGGATTGGAATGAAATTTGGTATGTAGCTTCCTCTAGGGCCATAGGTGCTCACTAAGAAAGGGTATGAAAAATTTCAAAATTTTAGGAGGGGTTTGGGGGATCAAAGTTAATAAAATCATAATTTCAGATCTTTTATTATTATGACAATAGTGCTTTTATTATTTAAGATCTATATATATAAAAGCCAAATACCACTCACTGACTGAACACTTAAAAAGAATACAATTACGTTAAATAGACTGAAAATACCAACCACCACGGACAACGCCATACGGGTCAGCTAGTATATATATAATTTTGAATGTGTGAGAGAAAGCTGTGTTTAAGTTTAATAACACATGCATACATTGCGTACATTGCATGCACATTTCAGTACGTTTACAGTCAGGGTTACATCTGTAACCCTCTAGTTTCCACCTTTATGAAGCTGCCCTATATTTGCTAACGGAAGAAAGAAACACACAAACTCAATGGTAGTAGTGTACAGCTCTGCCACTTGGAGAGCTGCTGTCAACTGAGAAATATTTGTTCACTCCTGCCGAACCTTAAGTATTGATTGGCATCTATACAGTATTATAATAAAGGAAAAATTTTATATTTGTTCATTACGATTTAACTAAAAAACTATTTATTTGATTTTGATGTAACTGTTAATGATATATTAAACATTGGCTATGTTTCAAAATGGGCATGAGCAGCGGTTGAAAAAAACCCAATTATTTAGTAGAAAAAAACTTTGTTTGGGTGCCCTTAAACATTTGTGCCAACAAAACCGTCAAAAGATATGCCAAAACAGTTAGCTAAAGAAATTTTGGCAATGAAGAGATCTACATAAAACTCAGTGAGACAATCTAGTACAGTTGTAATACAACATCCGCTTTCATCTTGTTTGTACTTGAGGCAAGAAAATAATAGTTAGAAGTTGAGTTTATATTTTTTGTTTGTTTGTTAAGGTTTACAGAGATACCGTACCAATCAGCACAAAATAGTAGACGGAATGTTAAATATCTAATTTTGTTTAGCCATAATGTGCTTCATTTTCAAAAATTAATGATTTCCTGAAAAAGCTTAATTGGACAGTTGTATCACGGGCGATGCCATGTGCCTCAGCTAGTAAATTATAAAATGAGAAACATTATCAGAAGAACATCATTTAAAATAGTTTCTTAATTTTATTCGAGCAGGAGATTTTTACCAAACATTTTATTTTAGTTGTGTTTTTAAATACCTAATTTAAAAACTTGTCAACATATAGATGAAAAATTGAAAACAAAATAATTATTTTTCGCCAGTATTTGATAAAAAAAAAGTTTAAATGTGCTGCACCAAATGTTTTCCAAGAAACACTCTTTATATTTTTCATGTTTTGAAAATTGACATATACAATGCAACACTAAATCAACACTAAATGCTCTGTCTAGTAGTCTCATTAGTTTTGAATAAATATCACTACTTATTAATGAAAGGTTAAGTTATGAGTCTGTAGGGGCCTATATATAAAAGAAGATGACCTAACTGACTGACTGATTCATAGTCAACGTACAGCCAAAACTATGATAGCTATAGACTTGAAACTTTCATGGTGCGTTAATACAACTATGTAGAGGCGCACTGAGAAAGGATTTTGCAAAACATTGACTATAAGGGTTGAAAATTATAAAAATACGCGGGTTCACTTCCATCAATAAAACTGCTGATTCAATCAAATACACAATTCTAGGAGTGGCCTATTTATAGTGAACCGACACACTTTTTGTTGAACGAATTTACATCCATTACCATAGCAACCAACTTAACACATTTGGTATAAACTATTTTATTATTATTTTTGCACAGCCAAAAACTTTTTTAGGTTAGGTTAACAAAATTAAAACAAAAACAAAGGAAAAATCTATGAAAAAGGCTTACCGTAATATAATTCAAACATCTGTTGTTACCAGGGGTGCCCAGAAGGGGGTGATATGGCGCTCAGAGCGCCATTAAAACAAATTTTGGGGGGGAAGTCATAATTTTGGGGGGGGATTTTTGAAACTATAAATAAATGTGACAATTTGTGAATCACAATTGAAAATTTGTGTATGAATGGTAGGATGACAGTAATAAATGAATATTATTGGCAAATGTATTGTTATTGTAGTATAGGTAGTGCAGTAATTAATATACCTATCTATAACTAAAGTATTTTTTGTTCATTCTCGCCATTGTCGGTATAATCTTTCGGTTTCATTAGCATCTTGGTGTGGTCGTGCCCAACCTCCCTTTACTTCCCGTTTCCTACCGCCGTGCGAACTTGGAGCGTTGAAAAGGGCGTTCAAATACAAATGTCAAGAAGTGTTATGTTATATGGTCCACCGCAATGACAAGGGGTTGATTCATTGTTAAAAGAAATATTCTTACACGTTTAAAAACAATATTGACATTAAATATAAATTGATTGAATCGAAAGAAGGTGATGGTCCTTGGACACCGTACATTGAGACAAGTCGATCAACCAATACCAAAAAACTCCTGAAGAAAGGTAAATTAATTAATTCGGCTCGCATTAAAATGCCAAAGTATTGAAATTTTGCGAACATTCTAAAAATTATACCCTCACTTGTTATGACTTTTCTCGGCGTTTTCCGAGGTCTCTGAACACGATAGAGCAATAAAAAAAAAATGTGTGTCTGTTTGTGGACACGATATATGCACTCACAGACATCGTAGAAAACTACTCAGGTGGTGCCAAAATTTTCATAATTTTATTGCGGAGAGTTGAAAAGCTTTTGACAGCAACGTGACGTGCGTGACAAAAATGTCACATTTTTGAGTAGGCCTATTTAAAAATAAAACATGAGCCGAAGTCTCGAAAAAGTGTTCAATCTTTTCATCTCGTATTCATAATATTGCATTGCAGCTAAATATTTAATTGTGCAAATACTTGATAGTCCGGTGTTACACTGTACTATAGTCCAATCCACCAGCCGTGGCGCCTGAGAGTAAAGGGTCTCCTATTGGGTTCATAATGAGTTTTAAAGTTTTTATTGGGTCAACAAACCATTCTTAATACAATTAATCTTTTTGTGCGTCTACACCGAAGGCATTTAGAGTTTCTATAACCTAATACTGCTGTTAAATTAGCATTTAACATTAATCATCCATGACAAGTAAACCAATTAAGAACTGTTAAACCGTTAAGGAAGAAACCCTCTAAATAGAAACCCTCAAGACCTGACAGCTAACCCGAAGACAACATCAGGATCAGAAGAAAGGTAAACATTGTGCAACAATATGTATTGCAATAAAAATAAAAGCTTACTTTAGTAAGTTACTATTTAAACTTTGAAAACTAAATAATTTTTCTAATTATAGAAGAAGGTAAAATGGTGAGCAATATTTTGCATGGATGATTTTTTAAAATTATACATTATTTTTAATTAGATTAATTATAGATTATTGTATATAACGAATTTCAAGTTCTGAACCTTTACATAAAAAAATTTTATTTGGCTGACACTACGTGTTTTATTTGCACAATTTACTTTTTATTGCAATTTATTATTGCACTCCAAGCATTACGAAGTGAGGAAAAGTAGGACAAAATACCTAATGAAATATCAACATTTGCCTACAGCAATAATTTGGTCCTGACACTGAAAAGAGGCCAATTAAAGGTAAAAGGTTCATGGTCGAGCTGGCAATTGATGAAACAATTTTACAGAACCAACTAAAAAACTGAGGGTTGAGGCTTTTCTTTCACTTTTGGATTCCCTCTGCTCACAAATCGCAGACCGATTTCCAGAAAATTCATTGACAATGATAAATCAAACGGCACATTTTTCCCACGAGGGATTGCTTGACGTAGACAATGAGCTTGAAAAGGGACAACTTTTTAACAATTCAAGCGTAGATGATCTATGTTTATGTTACAACATTGACAGTGAATTCATCTATCAGAGTTTGAAACATTTAGCAGTTTTGACAAAGTAGCGTATAAAGAAATAAACATTTCAGACATGATAATTCATCAGACGGCAAGATGTCATCAAGCCAAGAAGAAGCATTCTCAAATTTAACTGTAAGTACAGAATTCTTCTTTCTTTGGCAGCCACTAGTTGTTCTGCCGAGAGAACCATGAGTAGACTAAAAATTGTAAAAAATCGACTTCACAGCAGTATGGGTGACAAGTAGTTGTCTAGTCTATTAATTCTAGCCTCTGAGAATGACATTTTCAAAGCAATTCCAAATGACGACATAATCAACCAATTTGCATTGACGACATAAAGAAGAAAATACCTTTTATTGTTTAAATCGTTTAAATAATCACAGAAGTTAGAAGAAGTAAATGTTAAATAGAAAACTGTACAAACAATTTCATGTTTTACTTCTTAATTTCTGGACTTAGCCAATAATGTATCAACAAAAATACTGATTTTGGTCGCTAAGATCTTCAACTTTGTTAACTTATTCAGTTATACTTTATCATATTAATTGTTACTAACACCCTGTATTGCCATATAATTCATTGTTAGAATAAACTATTTCTTATACTGTTAAATACTTTTTATTTTAACACTACAAAATCTTTAATTCCTGATTGGATTAATATTGCAGATATATGTACAGTGCGCTAGGTTCAGGTCATTTACTGTTACAATGCAAGAGCTACTAAGGTTAAGGTTTATTGTTTATAAGGGGTAGTCACATTGGGGGGGGGGATGGCGCCATGAGGCTTGGGGGGGATTGGCACCCCTGGTTGTTACATATATTATAAATAAAACAGCTGATTTAGATCAAAAGCTTAACACAATTTTAGGTTAGGCCTATAATACTTAACTAAAGCATACGTTTCTTGAAAGCATTTAGATTTGTTACCATAGCAACCAAATTTACCAAATTTATAATCAGTTATTTTTTTAGGTTAATTGGTTAATATATCCGATACTATGGTTACAGTGTTGCATTAACAGTATAAATATTTTAAATGATATAATCTTTAGTTTTTTTAGAGTTAATTTATTGTTTTCTTTCAAGAAAAAACCTTCGTTATTAAATCAAAAATTCAAATAAGAATTTAATTATATTTTTAGTTTTAGGTTTGAGTTAGATTTACACTTATTTTTATTATTAAATTATTATGCTTTTTGTCGAGTTTCAGTTGACTCAAAATCTAATTAAAATTAGAGAACCAATTGCAATCAATATTTCTGGTTGCGAAGTATTCTTTTAAATTTAAAGGTTGCATGTTTTATTTGCTCAGAGTAAATAAACCGTGATATTAATTTCAATTGTGTAACAAGAGTTACTTTAGTTCAACAAAGTGTAAAAACATGGCAATAGATGAGATTAACGGCAATGAGATGTTAATACCCCAAACTGTTATATATATCATTGGAGAAGGGCCTGTCTTTTTTGATTTCTATCTTTTCTTTTATTTAATACCCAAGAAAGGTGTCAGGAGATACGAGACACAATTGTTACATAAGAGACAGACAAATTTTAATAACTTTAGTGAGAAATCATTGAAATGGCAACAACTTTTAAACTTCTGGGACGAATGTATGTGAAGTGTCTCAACATTCAGTCTATGCTGGTTATTGCGATTGGTTGCCGTTGGTGAGATTTTTCCATTTTTATTTGAAGTTTATTACAGTAATAATCTTTACGAAAAATTTTGTACAAACCCGTTCCCAGTAAAAGATTGCGCCTAAGTGGTAATATTAATAATAGTCATTTTGACGTGTATTTGCATAACTCCGAAGTCAATGTTTCACAAAATTTTACTATTTATGTCAAAAATAAAAAGTGTCGTGCTACAAAAAAAGAACTTAAAAAATAATAATCAAGCTGTGAAAAATATAAACAAACCAACCCAAAGGGTAATCAAATAGCTGTGGTAAAGTATCAAGATGATCACCCCGAATTGAATAGATGTGCATAAGTTGCGTATCAGATGTGTAACAAAGAAGTGCACAGAGCCGCAGCCGATGTCTATCAAACAATCATCCAGAAGTGCAGCAACCACTTATCAAACCAATCATGCTTGGTTCATAGAACATCCCAAAATCTATATGATCTCAATAATCCAGGATTTCGGACAGAAATTTGTCTGCGTTGGTGGAAAAGTAAAAAGCTTTCTGGTGTGGCTATGATCGTAATAAAGTTTATAAAAATGACATTGGCATTATGAGTGAAAAATGTTGGATTTGCCGTGCTCTTAAATGGAAAGGCGAGAACCTGCTCTTTGCAACCTCCAGAACCACTATATAATTTACTTATTGGTAACCACTTGATTGATCGCATTAGACGATAGAATGGTTGCTTTCAGATGAGATCTTTTGGTGCTAAACAGATTGTTGACGATGTTTTTATGTCAGCTTTTAAAGTGCAAGGCCAAGTTTGCCACTTATATGGAAGCTTGCTTTCACATTCCGAAAAAGAAGCTAAATTTTTGCAAATCTATTTTGTTGGTAAAGATGAATAAATAAGTTCAACTTATTTGCTGCAACTATCCAGAAATCAAACTACTGTTGGTTAAACAGTTGCAAGATATGCTTCATAGTGAAAATTTCAAATAGTGATTCACGCCGGCAGAAAGCCTGCCAACGCTCATAGAGGTTGTTACAATGCTCCCACATCTAATGAGGTCGATTTGGTAATAGTTGTACAGCAGTTTGAAAAGCGGGATATTGTCGTTCAGAGCCACGATAATAAACTACAACGTATCAGTGAACTTCATCGATTTTATGATACATTACAATATCCGCTTATGTTTTGTCACGGAGAAGATGGATATTCAATAGACATTTCACAATGTGATCCTACAGAACGAAACTTCCTTTAAACAAAAATGTTATCTGCGGCCAGTTTTAATGTCTACAAAATTAAAGAGAGAGAAGGAGAAAATAACTATTTGCTTCGTTATGGTGCTTTTTTTAGTCAGTATTTAGGTGAAATGGACGCCAAAATAGAGACTTATAGAATAGAGAAAAATTTAATTATATCTGATATCATCAAAAAAGCTTACGACAAATAACTGTATTAATTTAAAAGACACTTAGGAAAACAAGACGTTTGAGCAGATCAACTTGTAAAATTAGTAATATTGCCATCATTTCTTACAGGAAGTCCACAATACATGCATGAACAGGCTCAGGATGGAATGACTTACGTCCGACATTATGGGAGTTCAGATTTATTTATGACATTCACTTGCAATGCAAAATGGAAGGAGATTCAAGAATCATCCAGCCTGACCAAAAATATCATCATTCTGTTATTATTACAAGAGTTTTTAATCGTAAAGCAAAAGAATTAACAGATCTTTTGTTTAAAGGACAACTGTTTGGAAAAGTTTGATGTCACATGTATTCTGTTGAATGGCAAAAGCGAGGCTTGCCGTATGTTCACAAATTGCTATGGTTGGAAGAAAGAATTTCAGCCAATAAGATAGATAAATTCGTATGAGCTGAAATTCCGAATCCTGGTGAAGACCCACTACTTTATAAGATAGTCAAGGAAAATATGATATATGGACCATGTGGAATCTTAAATAATGTCCCTTCCGTACTTCCGTAATTATAAACAAGTTATATATAAACAATATGCACTAGGTAAAATATTTAGCATTTCTTCATTTCATTAATACTATATTACCTTAAATAAATTATTACAATTTAATCAGTTTTTAAATATGATCAGTACAATATTTTTTATCTTTAAAAGATTGCGTGTGAAGCCGCGACGGGGAATGCTAGTTTTATATATTATGAATGCACAACATTTTTCAAGGCAGTTTTCTGCTAATACAGTTTGCGATGGCGCGCAATTATATTCATTTGTTTTAGAATGATAAAATCATTCGTTTGTAATTGTGAATAACACAATTTAATTTTCTGAAGTGAACATGGGGTAAAGTTGATATGTATTCTAAAAGAGAAATTGGGGTGTTATAGGCAATACAGTAGAAATATGACTGTTCCCATTTTTGGGGGACAAAATGTGAAACAAACTAAGAGTTGAGCCGAGTGGACAATGTTGTATCTTCCAGATTAGAAAATCCAAGGTTCGAATATCATGTAGAGACCGGATAGCTTTTCATATCCGTGGTGGAAGTAAAACAAACGGTGATTGGCTTGCTTTCAAGCTGACGGAATGTGACTAGTTACTGGTCTAAGGCTTGGGATGTTTTGCATACTTTTAATACAGTATATCAGGCCTGCAGAATATGTCCGATCGCCCGAACGAGGTTCGGGGGAAATTGGGACTGAACTGGGGAAATTTTGGCCGGGGAAAAATCCAACAAAAATAAGGAAAATATTTTCGATTTCTCCGAATAATATTTTCCAAATTATTTTGGAGAAAAATAGATAAGAAATGAATGGGAACAAAGATCAGCTTAATCGGTTTGTATGATGCATATACAAACACACCAACACACACACACAAAGTGTGTTGTCTGCTCTCTGTTGCAAGTCGGACAGGGTTCCTATTTAATTTTCACCGCACAAAATATTGTACGGTGGAGCCGCGATACGACATTAATCTTCACCGCACAAAATATCGTACGGCCGAACCGCCGATACGATATTTTTGTGCCGGTTGATGAATGGCAGTTTCCTGATTTTTGACGGGCGTTCAAATACATTCGTTGGGTATATTAAAAAATAATTATTATGATACCGTTATGTAAATTTTGATTAGTTTCATACAAATAATACTATTCATGCGATTAGAATTAAATCATATTAAACCAAATTATACGATACTTAATGTATAGGTATTACCGATATTTTTTAATTTTCTTTTACTGAAATTCGAAATCAGTCTTTATCAGTAAAATGCGTACAATGTGATGTGCGTACTCATTTTTTATTACGTCGCCTTGCATTAAAATGCCGAAGTATTGAAATGATGCAATGATTTTTTGTGTGACAGTTTTCCTGTATACACGGTATAAGCACTGACAGATGTCGTAGAAAACTTCTGTTGGTACCAAAATCTTCATAATTTTATTGCGGAGAGTTGAAAAGCTTTTGAGCTTTCTAGCGTGACATTTTTGGGTAAAAATTTTGAAAATATTGGGTCAAAATTATGAAAATTCAGTGTGGGGCTACCGTTTTATATGTTTTTGGGTACAAAAAACAGATTTTTTACATTTAAAAAGTCGTAACTCGTCGGGATCACGTTTTTGCATCAACATTTTGAAAATTCAGTGTGGGATATCGTTTTATATGTTTTTTGGTACGGGAAAACCGATGTTGACAGTTAAAAAGTAATAGCGCGTCGGGGTCTCCTTTTTGGTTCAACATTTTAAAAATACAGTGTGGAGTAACGTTTGTTTTATATGTTTTTGGGTACGGGAAATCCGATTTTGACAGTTAAAAA
>JAGFPH010000571.1:428092-438874 GCA_018207615.1 Philaenus spumarius
GAGTTAACAGTGTTGGAGAATAAATTATTAATTTATAAACAGGTACTCAAGCCTGTTTTGGATGTACGGACTTGAATTGTGGGGGTGTATAAAGAAAACTAACCTAGAAATGATCCAAACTTTTCAGAAAAAAGTCTTGTGTGGGATAGTAAACGCACCGTACCATGGTATGTGCACAACAAGGACCTGCACCATGACTTGCGCATCAACCTAGTCGTCGATGAGGTCAGAAAGAAAGAAAGCAGGTAAACACAATCAAGAGACTGCATTCACATGAAAACCCTGAAATGGAAGCTACTCTGGATATAGCCACAAAAAGGAGACTTAAACAAACAAAACCATATGAACTTACCTAGTTAGTGTTAATAGTGGTAATTTATAAAAACATGTAATTCTAAAATTGTGATGTGAAAATGGATATATTACCGATAGAGAAGCCATTTGTTGATGACTACCACCTCATGTGGCTATAGTAAGATAGATAAATCATTAGTCGATCTGTATGGATTGGTCATGGTATAGTAATAAAAATAAAAAATAAGACCAGTTACATAAAAGTACCTTTTTTGGTTTAGAAAATATTGTCTTTTATTTATTTATCAATATAAATTTAATGGGTGGAAGTGAGAAACTTTTCTAAAAAAGTTCTTCAATAACAGCTGTAAGATATGTAAAAACACAACATCTGTTTTAAATCGAAATATGGTTACATAAATAATATAAAAAATTTAAGTAAAAATCAGCATGTAGGAAGTAAAAAAGGAATTCAACTTAATGCATGTCTAGAATTATTAAAAATAAATAATAGCTTCGTTGTTCTGAAATTAATGGAGCCTCAAAACAAAGGAAATAATGCAATATTACCTACAAAATAAAACTATTGGTCTTTGCAACCAGTCGTGCAAAGTCCATTATTTCCGCTACCCAGTGTAATTTGAAATATTGTTTAACATTTTGAAATATGCAATATAAAGAAAGGCAACAATTACTTCACTTCAGGAGTGCCCATCCCCCCCCTCCCCGAAGCCCATGGCGCAAATCCCCCAAAACCTGCCTATAGGTTCCCTCCCAAATATTTCACCCACTAAAAATCATCCAATCACAATAAAACAAAAACCATTAGAAAGGAAATGTTTCAAACTTTAATTGTTTTGTAAAACGTATATTTACATATGTAATCATCGCTTTAAAATTGTAGTTGTCTAAACAGGCATTGGCCATTATAGTTTAGAATGGTAGACAGTGTCTGGGATTGTATACTACGCATCAGTGAGGGTTCTGTGTTATTTGTTGTAATTTAACCCTACAAGTGGTGAACGTTGCAATTTACGACTAATATGCTGTTCTGTCAGTGGCAAAGTCGTAATTCACGACGAATTAAACAGCTGTTGGAAATCTATTGATTTCTAATCAACCAATAAGCGTACAGCAATGAGATTCACACAGTTCGATTCAGAAGACCATCTTCTATCTTTCAGTATCGATTTTATAATGTTTCACTTTTAGTTTATTATTTTTGCTGGCTGTAAAGTAAGTGAATTCTGAAGATCGCTCCATTTTCAGACTAGACACTATGCATCAGGTCGTTGACAAGTTACTGGCGTTGTTGTTTTGTTTTTGTAACCTAAAACGAATCATGATGAACTTTGTTCAAGTGATTAAGAGACATTGATTTGAATAACCCCGAACCACAAAACAAGGAACAAAAACAATAACTAAACAACTAAATTGTAAGTTATGTTTAATACGTTACCCTTATGTACATTTCGATGACGTGGTCATCATCCTCAGAGGGTTTTTGTTCCTTGTTTTGTGGTTCGGGGTTTGTATTCAAATCAGTGTGATTTTGTCGCCACAGTGCTCTTTTATTTGTTTAATGATATAAGAGAAATAATTTGTGATAGTGATACTAGTTATAGTGACAATGAAAGTGATATTTCTGCTGATGGTGGGGAAGTACCGGACGATCAAGTGATTCTGACTAGTTTTGTGCCTCGGTACATATTTTCGGATTTTGGGCTGTAACTTTTTTTTGTACATAAGACTGTGTTTATAATACTTAAATTGTGCAAAAAGTGAAAAATAATTTGTAAAAATCAGAATTTTTACGTTTCACACACTGGATCCAAATATAAAAATAGGTAAATAAATTTTATATTTGTATCATTCAATTGAGAACTTTATTCTGAAAACAATGATGTAAAAAAGTCCATATTTGTACCATATTGTATATTTATTATGATTTTTTGAAAAAGTTACTGCAAAGAATGCCAAAATCATTTGCCATTTGAAAGTTATACTTAACCACTTGTAGGGTTAATGAAACAAGTCAAAATAGGCCTGATTTTGCTAGCAGTCTTGTAATAAGAACATAAAAAAGGCGTTTTCTAACAAATTTTTTTGAAATTGATATATATATTTTTATACACTTCTATTTAGAACTAATTTCCAAAACATCTGTTTATTTTGTAAAAAATACAAAAAATATTTACTTCTTTTTATGTAGGTCTAAAGTTGGATCCCTTACTGAACATTTTTTGCTTCTTGAGTTAATAACTTTTATAATTTTACATCAATAAATTTTTCAGTTGCATATATATAAATTCTTGGGACTTTTTCTATAAAAGAACTATGGAACACTTTTGGATTGGGATTTAACTATTATATTTGACAAATTTTTGAAAAAAAATGCTTGAAAACGGCAAAAAATCCATTTGAATTAACACTGGCGATTCTAGGGTTAAATTGGCATATTTATCAATCACGAACTAAAACCCCAGAAAGAGAAAAATTTTAATAAAATAATTTGTACATTTGTAACATGCAATACAAAGAAAGGCAACAATTACTTCACTTTGCCCAATTTTAGTCCATACCAAGATAATTAATACTCCCACGTCATTGTATTTCTTTCAATGGTTTAAAACAGTACTCGCTCTTGTCTCGAGGTTACGTCTTTGTTTTTTCTTGCTCTTAAAACTCTATTTATCTTTTTCTCGATCTAGATAATTTTTATTAAAATAATTTTTGCTGACGCTCATCTTTAAATCCAACTTCAGTTTTCTCGATCCTGATAATTTTTATATAAAAAGTTGTTTTTCTTCTCTCAAAGTAAAAAAATCTGTCTCGCATATTCCTAATTATTTTACACAAGTCAATAATTATTTAACAGAAAATAAATCAACAAAAATATATTATAAATAAATATACATTTATTTACTTTTTAAAGATACTCGAATTATCTAATTGCAAGACATTTTTTTAAAAAGAGTCAAAAATCAAAATTAAAGTTTGTATAGCACAGTTGAACACAGTTCAGATGTTTAGATCAACACTTTGAAGCCATTTAAGACATAACATGCACTTATGAGCAAAATTTGTTTACTCGTATTTATGCGTCCTATGAATTTCGGCAATGCAGTCCCTGGTAAAATTTTTTTGTTAACTATGGTATACTTGTATTTACTTTCATTATTATTTCTCCTATTTCTGAAGTTCAATTAACTATTTCAATTGAAGCACCTCAGCTAACTTAAATTTAATGTTGCTCTCAAATTGTGCGTTTCTTAAGAACCGTCTTTTAATTAACAGTCCATGGCACCTGCATACACATAAATTAGATCAATAATAAACTATTTAAAATTAAATCAATATTGTTTCCAAATTTATTTAGCTTTTAATAAAAAAAACTGGTATGTTTTTATATAGAAAATTATGATATAGGCCTAACCTAAAATAAATAATATTTAGATTTGTCATTGTGTAATTTATATTAAAAAACCTGCAAATATTAAATATTTACTTCCTTAAATGTAAAGATATGTTCACCACTGGCTTTACAAAGTCTAGATTAGAATCTTGCTTTGTTAGTATTCTCAACATTATTCAAAAAAGAAACTCTGTAACTTAATCTACTACTTACACAAATATTTAAAGAAATTAATATCTTCAACACAATGACACCACTCTTAAATATGTTGACCAAACGTTAAAACAATTATTTAAAAGTCCACTTTTTAGTTTCAAATGAACAAACATAAGACTCAAGAACGACTAATCTTATCAGCCATTTAGATTATTTTGGTTAATAGTAATATTTGAACATTACTTGTAAACACAATTAAAACATTACTACTTATTGTTTCCGCCCAAACTCAACTCTGTTCAACAATGCTTTCATGCCCATAGCATTTATTTATTCACTTAATTTTAATTATGACTTATTAATGCCTAGATAAAGATTGAAATAAATTTAGTGGTTTTGTAAGCTACAACAATTTTATAAGCAATCAAATGTAATAAGCCTAAACAGAATAAACTGGAAGCCAATTTGACCAGGTGGGATGCACGATAAAAAGTAGTTTTATGGTTAAAATAGTGGTAATTACTAATTACTTTTGTCTTGTAACAGTACCGGGTGTATTCCCCTCAAATTTTACTTTCGAGTCTAAAATATTTGTTTATTTTTAAAAATTGAGTTATAATTTTTTCCATCTCAATACTGTACTTTCTTAAATGAAAAATTCTAGAATTTTTGAGATCAATAATTTTAAAAACCGAAATTTGAACTTGTATAAGTACTACAAACATGTATTGTATTATTAAATTTTCTTCGGTATGCATCTATCCTCAGAAATTAGTAATTTACCTTGTGGCTGTAAACACAACTAGTTACAAATTTTCATTAAAATAAAATAAGGGGTAGTATAAGGGATATAGAAATTCCTCTTCCTTCGCCACATGATTCAATTTGTATTTTGTGACTGAATTTTTTACTTTTTCTCAACATAATATGACATACATAATTTTCAAACTATTTAGAAACCTGTTCAGCCATCAAAATATGAAAAGAATGTAACAAAATTGAAACTTAAGATTACTTTTATATATTTATTTTTTATAATAGATTTAACTAACCTAATAAATTTTAGTATCATTGCGACTGTACTCATCAACCTTAGAATGTTAACCTGATTAATTATTTCCTAAGATAACCTTCTGAAATTGCAACAGCAACAAGCAACAGACACAAGTCCCCGAGCAACAGCGTTACATCATTATAATAGCCAGCAACACTGTCTTACGCGGAGTGTTGTTTCAATTTGGCAAGGACAGTAAACGTTGTAAAAAAATTTCCAAAATACTGAAACCAATTAAAGACCTGATAATAACAGATGCATTGGGAAGTATATTTTTTGTTGTCTTTTATTGAAAAAACTTCTTTTAAATTTAAACGAAGAGGACAAGTTTCATAAAATGACTAACTTTAGAGAAAGGAAAACATACACCATTTCTTAGAACCTTGGATTTTGTTTCTTTTTCTTTGTTAATTTATATTGATACAGTTTTATACAATATCAATTTCAATACATATCTTTACCCAATATTTCCTTCTTCCAATCAAAAACCCAATAATTCTTAACTAATTGATCCAGATAGCTGGAGTTGCACTTTCAAAAGATTTCTACAAAAACTGAAACTTCAAAAGTTAAAATACAAACGTTTATGATAATTGTTTGATTTATTTATTTGTTAACCCTAGAATAACCTTTGATTATTTTACATACTCTTTGCAAACATTTTGGCCAATAAAGTAGGTAGGCCTGTAACAAATATATTATTTATTCTTCCTATAATAAACATGTTTTTATACGCTAATATTTTTCCATCATTTTAGAGTGTTTGATGCGGACTTGATGTACTCACTTTTTGCCTTCTTATAAATAAAATCCATTTTGACATTCGGAGACATGCATGTCTACTGGCTTTAAGTGCAACCATTGCCAATCGCATGTGCAACAACTGTAAACAAGATCTGCAGCTCGTATAAAATAACCAGTGGTGTCTCTTTTACGGTGTTTGGAAGATTACCTTTAGTGTCTCAATCGTAACACATACAACCCGTCATTAGGCATAAAGGGCTAAAAGCAAAGTCATTTAGAAATAACATAATATATTTCCGTAGATGTTTATCGAAAATCTAAATAAACGTCACACAGTAAGCTTGTTTACTAACATTTTCAAATTAAGTAGCAATCGATAGCTGAAATTTTAATATTTATAACTTGGCTAATTTTGATTCTTACTGACATTATTTCCCATGTAAAACTAGATTCACTTGCAGTAAAAGACTGCAGTTGTTCTTTCACCATAGCTATCTAACTATCCGCAGCAAATGGAATGAATGGGAGGCAGGTTTTACGTCTTCAGAACTACGGTCCTGACAAAAACATTTGTCATTAACTAAAATAAAACGTTCTAGAAAACAATTGTATTACGTTCAGGGTAAAAATTCTATATTGATTTAATAAAAATTATTGAAATATTTAAAGCAATAATTTCATTTGTTCAAATAACAAATATATTAATATGGTGCGATTTTAAAATGAAAATAACATATGTAAAAAAATACATCATTGCTTTTAAAACAACTGTTTTATTTATCTTTTATTGTTGTTGTTTCTTTTGTTTGGGCTATTGTATTTGTAAATGAAAAAAAGCGTTCTTATTATTTGTTTTTTATTATATTTTAAAATGATATTAAGACTAAATTAACTGACATACAATAATGGATTAATAATTAACATTCAACTCAAGTACAATTGCTACTACACAATCAAATTAGAAACCATGTTAAATTAAAAGCACAAGCTTAAGAAATGCAGCTACAACACTTGATGTCATAATATCAATGATGAGGGTTTGTGGATCAAGGGCTCTGAAAAGTTAAAGTTATGAGACAATATTAGTAGTTTCCTCATGATCAACCGATTAGACACAGCAACTGCCTCGCATTAATCCAATAGCTCACAACAAAAAATAAGATTGTTTAGAGGAAATAATCATAGGAAGCCGAATTTTCGTCAAAGTCCATGCAATTAAAATAGATTAGCCTAATTATAAAGTTTTAATAGTAACTTCCTCTTCTTTCAGTTTAAATTCCTGTGTTATTATAATCACACATTTGTTACATAGTATAATTTATTTTTTTGTTTAATTTAGACAAATTGTTGATATTTAAAAAGACCATCCATTATAACACAAATATCTAATGATTTAAAAAATATATTTAAATATTGACTTTGTAAATAACTAATAAAAAAAGTCCTAACTATCAAAAAATTAATAAGGGCCCGTTTAAAAGGTTTTTAAAATCGTGTGAGCTATAAATGAACATTTTGAGATGATACAGTTGGTGGTAAATATTTTTTAAAATACTTTTTGTTTACTTTGTGACATATTACATTGTGTTACTATTAATTATGCTTAATGCTAATAATTTATTTACACATTATTTGCATTGCAATACAGCCTACAATACAGTTACCTTTAGAACGTGTCCATATTTCTACAAATATTATTAGTGTATGTGATACAATTTCAATGTATAGAAAAAGGATGCCTTTCTACTGGTGCCCAGGTCTTAAGGGACAATTCAGTTTGGCAAATTTTTAATAATACCAAAGCGACAAAGTCCACCTCCTGATCACATTTTGAAATATTTCTTCTGTTTAGGGCATAGGAATAAAAGTTATTGTGACTGTTAACAATGTTGTTCTTAAACATATAGCTATCGCTGCTTTTTTTTAATGAAATCACATTAATCCAAAAGGTTTTAATACACAACATTGGCGGTAGAGCATCTAACAAATTAATAAAAAATTTTTTACACTGTTGTTCATCACTTTCACAATCATTTCTCAGACATTTTTACATTTTATGAATACCATAACTATTGTTAGACAATGTTCTAGATTCCAGCAAAAGAATTGAAAAAAAGTGTTTGTCATGTAAGTACAGCATAAACTGTATCATGGGGAGCAGCTGATGGGATTGAAAATTACACAAATAATTTAAAATTATTCATTTTACATATTCTTATACACTAAATTATTGTGCACCGATTTAACACATTACCAGATATTAAAGTCGACAAAAATACCTCTAATAAAAATACCTTCTAATTTTCATTTTACTGTACATATTATTTTTGTTCTTACAGTATAATAAAATTATAAACTTTGGCAACCAACCTTTAACTGCAATTAAATTAGTCAATAAAAATTATTACTTTGGAATCCATAAGAAAGTTTGACTAAACTTTATTAAAAAATTTGTTATATTACATTATTTGAAATCAGAACCAATCCAGCTGTCATAATTAAGTATTTTTACTGTAAACAAAAGCATAACAAAATGTGTACATACATTATTTTCATGTAACGGGAAAGCGGAAAATTAATTTGTATTGAGCTGAATATTTCACAAGCGAATTTATTGCATCCTTTCTCAGTCGTCAGAGCTTTTGACAAGGTTTCATCAGGTTCATGCCTAACCAGCACAGAGGCAAAGTATTTCTAAAGGAGTTTCACAGACAAACAGACCACAACAAAGAAATGCGTTGTTTATTGACGTCAAAAAGACTAATGCTAATTGCAGTGGCACTCTCTAAATAAAAAATACGTAGCATGACATCACACCAGAATGTCTACAAGACATTTATTTTTAAAATTTCTGACTTTTCAAGCTTTCCAGACCCAAATTATAAACTTCCAGACTCCTTCATAAATTGAGCAATGAATAGCTTTAAATGCGCTAATTTTTTTAAATACCCATGTTAAAATATATTTTAAAACACAACAGCAAAAATCCATGAGTCATCTCATTGTGATTGTAATTAAAGCTAATTTTATGGAATACCGGTGTTAAAACATAATTGAAATCATATAGGCAAAAGACTGTGAAAGATGCCTAACTCAAATAAAATTGAACTAATTTTATTAAATACCTGCTATAAAAGGTAATTTAAATCAAATCAGTGAAAGAGTGCTAAAGAAAAAATGTTGTTGTTTTTACTTCCTTTTTTTAATATCTTTGTCTTGTAGTTTTAATTCGAAAGAGGACATAAAATAATTTACGGTTATGGTAAAAATGTATGCAGAAATCCATACGGTCAGGAAATTTTGGAGCTCGGCTGATGAATTTTGTAGAATTAAGGACTATTCAAATCTCTTTAACCCTTTCGGTCACGGTGTCCTATATCTAGGACATTGCTTAATTGATTTTCTAGCATTTACCCAGTAGACTGCAGGTAGCAAAAGTCACCAAGTCCTATTTCTAGGACATATAATCTTGATATTTGGATGGTGCAGCACTCTTTTGAGTAGCCAGGGAACTATTATTGTTAAATAGTTGCCATGGATACACACATGGCAAAATGGCCTGTGACATCGATTTATGTTCCTATTTTTCCTTGGCCTTAGAAGTTACTTAGAACCTTAAAAAAAATTAACAACGTAGGAAAAGAGTCAAATAACTTTACAAAAATGGTTGGTGTGGGTTTAAACTTATATAAAATGTTTTATAGTATATCAAAGTGTGTGCCTAGATCTAGGACACCGTGACTCTGCCCTCTTAGAACAGTTGAGTCACAGTGTCCTAGATCTAGGACATCAATAAGGCCCGAGGTTGTGAAGGTGTACAACTCCAGTATGGGCGGCGTGGATCTGTTGGATTTTTTTATCTCTATCTACAGAACCTTTATTCGTTCTAAAAAGTGGACATCCAGAATGATTTGCCATGCAATTGACTTGTCGGTAACAAATTCCTGGTTGGAATACAGGCGAGAGGCTGAGAAGCTGAAGACGCCCAAGAAGGACGTGATGGATCTTATACATTTCCGTACATATGTTGCGGAAGCATTCATTCTCTCACATAGTGTTCCAAGACCAAAAAGAGGTCGTCCATCATGAGGTACTACAACTCCCACTCAAAAAAAGAAACAACCATCAGCCAGACCAATCAATGAAATAAGATATGACGGAGTTGGCCATTTTCCTGCTCATATTAATGAAAAACACCAAGTTCGCTGCAAACTGGAAGGGTGCAAAGGCAAAACTTTCATCTTGTGTTCAAAGTGCAAGGCCAACTTATGTCTGAACAGAGAAAAAAACTGTTTCTTGAATTTCCACATAAAGTAAATTTAAAAAAACTACAAATTTGTACGAAATCCAAATTTTGAACATATTTTTTATGTATAAATTTTCACTTTTTTACTTTTATAATATTTTTTATGTTAATTAAACTACTTGTTTGACCTAAAAGTGTTCTTTTTTAATCATACATACCCACCAAAAAAATTTTCCAAGTTAAATTTTCCATTTTGAACGTCTTCTCTCAGTCACGGTGTCCTATATATAGGACATACCCCTAACTCCCTAAGGGGTGAAAAATTTTTATTTTTTTTTTTTATATTAAAATTTACACAAAAAATAACTTAACAAATGTACCAAGTTTTAATTTTTTATCTCCAAAAATGATAATTCGTTACTGAAAGGGTTAAGATTCTCATGATCTTACATCTAACCCACATCTAATTATTTACATTGTCATTTTATTGTTGAAGTGTGATTATTAGTCCGAAGTTAGATAAAATTGGTCGTTTTTCATGCGCTTGTCTTTGATAATCTTGCAAATTATATAATGAATTATATGACTAGACAATTTACTTAGTTGGATCTTCCATCAAATTCCATCTAAATAAAGCTTATTTTGTAATACTTACCTTAAAGAAAGTTACCGATATGGCTAAAACCATGATGGTCTACTATGTTTATGTTTATTCCCAGCTCTCTTATGGGGTTATATTATGGGGAGATTCAATAAATAGTAAAAGAATATTTCAAATACAGAAAAATATTTTAGGATAATTTTCAATTTAAAATGCTATGACTCTTGTAAACATTTTAAAAGTCATGGAATATTGCCCTTGTCCTGAATATA
>JAGFPH010000571.1:439274-462263 GCA_018207615.1 Philaenus spumarius
AAATTTCTAAAATTAAAACCGAACATGGATATCTCTTAAGACTACACAATGTTTGAGAAAGTACCAAACTATAAAAGTATTGAAATATACAATAAAATTAACAGCTATTTCAAGCAAATTGAAAATTTAAATAAACTTATAAAGGTACCAACAACATATCTGTTGGAAAACTGATTTTATTCAGTTGGGGAGTTTATGTTGCAGAAATGAACGGATTACCTGAGGCATTTAAATAGTAATTAAATTATAAATATTTTTTCTTCATTTTTTATTCTTAGTTCTTTTGTGTTATATTTTTGTTGTTTTGTTGCCCCTTACAGGTGTCATATACCTCGGGGATTTATTGCTTCTCATTTGAAACTAATTAGAACCTATTATATTTTGAACAGTAAAGTATGTATACTTATATTTAGTTGATAGAATATGTAGTGTGTTTAGTTTATATTTTGTATACTGTTGATTTTGTAAAGAAGCGATGAATAAAACTTACTTACTTACTTACTATTTTTGGAGGTGGTTTCTGTTAAAAAATTTTTTTAAATAGTATGTAATTTTAAACTTTGATATTGTAGTGTTAAATGTGTTGTTGAATGTTTGCGTATTGTAATATTTTGTATTGCATTGACATGTCATCTGGCATTGGATATTTGTCCTGTATGTGCTGTACTGTGGCAAATAAATAAAAATAAAAATTCAACCGGTTCCGGTCTGTGTTGACAGACTTCGCATCAATGTCCCCACCCTAAAAAGTGTCTGTCTATCTTGAGCTGTCGATGTTATCGGACATGTGCAACGTATAACTAAAATCCATTTTTTGCCAAGTCCAAGTATCTCCAAACATCTCGAATCGTTACAAAGGTTTGTTATGCCGCTACTCGTGTATTACGGACAATTTTAACCGTATGAAATATACAGATAAATTAAAATAAGCCCTGTGCTTCCACTACCCCTTTGCCGCCTCTTGGCAATTAACTTTATAGAACTCTTTGTTTGAACTATTTCTAACGCCCTTTATAATAAGAGTAGTGTTTGTGTCTTGTTATATATATGTATGTGTTGTTAGTGTATCTGACCAGAGATAGCAGACTATAAACTGGAGTGGAATCTACACAACTCTGCAACCCCTTCTACAACGCTTCTCTGATGTACCAAGGTATGAACAATTTCATTTCACTACATTTATAGGGCAATCAACCATTATAAACTGTTTAGAGTTCCAATTATTATTCTTGCATATAAGTATCTAGGAGTATTCTGCATCCGGTGAATCCGCTACTAGAAATTCTATTATTTTACATAGTTACACTTGCTCACGTGAGATTAATGATAAATTATAATCATTTAATTTTCATACTAAAAGAAGTACTTATTCTACCGCAACAATGACTACACATAATTTTTAGAAAATAAAACATTTCATATTACGTAAAATGTACCTCATTATTTTGTAAATCGGAGAAAAACTATGTATTTCTTCATATCTGTACGAGTTTTCAAGGGTTAAAATTGTCATCAACAACATTTCTCTCAATGACAATGCGGTACGGTATAAGATTTAAATACTTATTGGAATTGAACTTCGTTTAAATCAGTACAATATGTTAGGAGCTAAATATTTTTAGAGAAGTAATCTAGGTGTTGTAAATAAAAGGTATAATAAAAGCTATTGGCCTATATACATGATTTTTAACTGTTTTTAAAAATAAAATATTTGATATGTAAAATATAATCCATTTACTAAATAAGAGGAAAACTGAGTGTAGATTTGTATTCTTAGTATGAGTTTCTGAGGGTTATAATTGTCATCAACAACATTCCTATCACTGACAATGTTAGGCATATGATTTGAGATATTTTACAGAATTATTCCTGGTGTTGAAATAAACGCAGAATGAGCATTCGTTTGTTGAAACTAGTTTAGTTGTCTTCCATTTTGTTAAAAAATGTTACACTTTTAGAACTAAATTAGATATAAGCCAAATTTAGTATAGATATATTTTATATGAGTTTTTATCAATGTACTAAGAACCACGACTTTGAATATTTTCAAATGGCAGCCAATTAATATTAATTACAATTAAATAACTTGAAAACAGTGAATTTTATTTTAAAAAAATTACAAAAGATAGGAAAGTTTTTCTTTTGAATGTCAAACAAAATGTTTTTTGTATTTTTACAGTAGCTTGAAGTTATAAATAAGTTATTAATGTTCAAATATCTGGAAAAATTCATTTTCTACCGTCTACAATATCCAAACTTAGCCTTAAAATATTTATGAATGTTGATGTTTTTTAATAGTAATAATAAAATAAATTGCTTAGTTTATCAAATTTTATTGTTGAAGTTGGTCGATGTATTATCATCTGCCTTGTAATTTGAACTGCAATTAAAATTAACTATTCAACTGTTTCTTATATGAAAATAAATAAAATTTCTAGGCCTATAATAATTAATTGTAGATTGGAAAATGTTCCATTATTTGTTTTTCAATTTTTCATGCCCAAATAAAAGCGATGAGAAAGTGGACTTTTAAAATTTTAGTTTCTCCTTTTTATCCCACTCCAATTGTATATTTTAAAAATTGTATTATTTAAAATAATTTGACACCTTTTTTAATGCAGCAAAAATTTGATTCCTAATTTAATTTTTTTAATTATGACTTTAATTTGTTCATGTTAACATGGTTTGTGTCCAAGACATTGTGTATTACAAGCTGTGTGGAATCACTAATTAAGAACTTTGAGTCAAAAGTGAGCAAAATATAAAATTGGCAATACAACAATTTTTGAAAAAGAAGTGTTAACTTTTTATGGTACAGTTCTAATTTTGCATATAAATCCATGCACTATTTCTGCAAAATTGTTGGAGTTAACAAATTTAAATTATTGCAGTTCATTTCAAGGATGTTAATAATTTACTGTTTCCCATCTTTAGGTTTAGCAATTTTTAAGATCTCGATTTGAAACTCACAAACAACTTCAAAACATTATAATATACGTCTATGGCAAGTTACGAGTCAATTTCTGAAAATTTTTGACATTTTCTGCCTCTTTTATGAACGTATGTTTCTAAATAAATTGAGTAGGTACTACACGTTACTTGAAAAACGTTCAAGAAGATATCGAAAGCCGAAGAATAAAAAATCCCGAGAGTGTTTCCACAATTTTGTTTTCAAGTTCTCAACACTTAACAGGGTAAAGTGAGGTAGTAGTGGAATGTCCTAGCGTTGCCATATGGCAACATCAATGTTTAAGTCATTACTGCACACACATAAATAGAAATATTGGGAAGAAGGGCATAATTATGATTTCTTATATCTATTATTGTTAAATTTATTTCATAATAATCAAGAAAATAAATAAGGAAACATGTCTAAATACTTACTCGAGTCTTGCAGACATGGCAGAATTGAATCAAATCGCAGAACTATAATAATTATTACTCATCTAACGCAATCACAGACATAAACTAATCCACTGGAAGCCTACTATACTAAAGAATAATCTATTTTGATGTGAATCATCAGGTTTGCCAACCTAAAATTGCGGAAAGTAAAAATTCCCAAGCCATTAAAAATATCTTGTTTTTTGTTGCCATATGGCAACACTAGGATAATAACGGTTAGTGTACACAAGTCATGTGGCTTGTGATACTTTGGTGAATAACTATCCTGAGATCATATTTATTATTTTTCTTTTAATTTTTTTAAATAATAGAGGTAATTTTTCTAAAATCCCACGTATACAAATTTGGATTTAAACTTTTGTAGTTTATGGCAAAGGGAAACGATTTCTTAAACGAATTCAAAATTTGTCATCCAAGATGGAAGGGATGTGCTACGGACTAAGCTAGGAGAGTCAGTATTTTTGTATCTATGGCCAAATACCTACCATTTAAAACAAAAAACTGTTTAAGTGTAGTTTTAAAGAAAAAGCTAAATATTTTGTCTAATTTTACTAGGCTAAATCTTTTGGAAGTTTAATGTCTAAACTTTGTCTAAAATTACTTTATAGCACAAAGATAAATCCTTCTTTTAAGTTTATTCTTATGCAAACCATTATAACAAAAAGCCTTTACTCTATTCTTTTCTGTCAAAACACGGGCATATGAAAGTTTACTTTTATAATTTATGATAATGGCAAAAAGTCTATAAAGTAGAACGTCTCTTAACCGTTCTCGGAACATAGGTCCTCGGATTAACCGGCCTATCTCATGGAACAAGTTTATTGTTTGTGGTGGGCTACTCCTGGAAAATGAAGCGGGGTGACGCGACATTAGGTGTGCAATGTGTTGTGGCGGGCAGAATAGCGGAGGTGGAGCGCGAGTTTGACTAGTAAACTGTATTTTCCTAAGAATTAATTATTAACAAAGCGATCTCCTTCGTTTCTTCGCCTGTTGCTTTGTCAGAGCTTTTCCCCGAATTCGGTGGGAGCAAATATCTTGAAAAAAGGAGGGGGTGGGGAAGGGGAGAGGAGGAAGTTACTGTGTCTTTTTCTTTCAGTTTTGTTCTTGCCTTTAGCTGGTTTGATCTATTAAATAAAAATGAGTGAGTTAATTAAACGGAAATGTGTGATGATCTAGTTCGAGAAAAGTGCTAAAAAGACTTCACCGATAAAGTTTAACATTGGAAAAAGTACCATCAACGATTAAAGTAAACAAAATAGACAATCGATTAAAGAAATGTGTTAAAAAATTAAGTCCAAAAAATTCTTGCAGTTTTCGGTGCACTAACACAAAACCAGTTTGTGACATCACCAATGAAGCTCTTTGGATGTGGTTTGTTCAAGAACGTCGGAGATGAAACACAGTCAGTGGCCTAATTTTGATTAAAAAAGCATTGATTATATAATGATATGAAATCTTCTTAATCATATAGCATTTATAACTAAATAAAATTCAAAGTAATGTAAACAAACCATCTAGGCTTAGGCCTATAGAAACCAACCTAGATATATAATACTACACCTTCACAGGAAGTAAACACTACAAAATTTACAAATAAAAATGTACTAACAACACTTATTCAACTAGTATATTTATCCATCGGAAATATCAGAAATACACTTTATTAACCCATATGATTCGTATGGAAATACGAATAAAAACAATGAAATAAGCAAATAATGAAATCAACTATAGAACACAATATAAATACGTTTAAATTAAATAGTTACACAGTGAAATGATGTTATTTATTATTATTTTCAAAAGGTTAGAATACAATTGTAAAAATGTACTAGTTAGTAGAATAGATGGAACTAGTCAGCTGTGTATTGTATGTATAAGAGCCCACTTGATACTAAAGTCGCGGAATAGAACTAATTGTAAAAATGTAGTAGTTAGTAGAATAGATGGAACTAGTCAGCTGTGTATTGTATGTATAAGAGCCCACTTGATACTAAAGTCGCGGAATAGAACTAATTATAAATTTTAATAAAAATATTGCTAATAAACCAACCTGGCATCAAAATTAAATTTAAAAAATGTGATTTACAAAAATAAATAAGCCTATTACACGCGATTGTGCGAAATTTACGGGAGAATATTAAAAATAAAGTGGACAGATACGAACCGTGATCAATCAGAAGCCAAATTCTCAACAATACAAAGCAGCCCAGCAATACAATAGACCCCTTTAGGAGACTTTTGAAAGGGATTCAACAACCGCGTAGTTTTAAGTGTATATCCAACCAGCAAAATATGAAGAAGACCTAAGTGCATTTAAATTGATCCATCCTTTTAAAAAAAATTAAAGTGATATGTAATACCTATAAACCATAAGTGTTACAGAATTTGGTATATTCTGTGTTGATTATTATTGATAAATTTGATAAACAAAATATTAGTTAAATAACATTGAATTTGAACACTATTGAGACATTATGGACATTTTTGTTTTCTGATGCACAGCAATTTAATTTATTATTTCTAAAGTACCAATATGATTAAGACCGTTACTTAAAAGATTATCCAAGTTCAAGCCGATTACCCCTAGTCCGAGAATCATCAATAGTTAAAGACACTATAAAATAATTGTGAAATAGACTAATTGAAAACTTATAATTTTTTACCAAATACATGAGCATAGTCGATGGCAATGGACAAATTCTATTAAATTGAACCGATGACAATAAAGAACTGCAATGATTAACATATGTAAATGATTTATGAATTTTATAATTTTGAATATATCAAGATAATTTTTTAATATAATTAAATTAATATCAAGTGTTCATTTATGTGTACAGTAGGGTCTTGGTAATCCGGCCCTATATGGGGATTAGTAAAGCCGGATTACCGAAAATGCCGGATTAGTGGAAGTGAATTAAAAAATTAAGAAATTTAACAATAAACTAAATTTTTATTGCTTACGAAAACTTTGACAATAATCGTTGTAACTATGTACTGTATAATGAAATTTCGTTATTTATTATAAAAAATAAACTGTGATATGAAACAGAAAGTTTCAGTACAGTAGGCCTATGTATTTTATTCGATGAACGAAGTCACTAAATACGCAAAATGAAAATTTAATACCTTCTGTACACTTTATATTTACTTAAACAACAGCAAAATGGTTTGTAATGCTTTTCTGCTTCTTTGCATTAAAGGAAATATTTTATTTCTCCGCTTACACACTTCCTCAGCAAGGGATATTTAATTAAATTACAAGTGAAAAAACATAGACCAAGACCGGGAGTTGAACCCTGGACCTTAACGTTTCCCAATATGTCGGAAGCTGAGACTCCATTTTTTTCCACCCAAGTTATTGCAGTTGCATAGGCACAGAGTGCCGAGTCCTTGTTTACTGTGTGCGCGGCAGCCGTACTACTCACAACATGGCCTTCTCTTAACTCACTCGCAACAATCACAATGTATTCAACTTCCCGTAGCAGACGCCGACGTACTACTGTACTGTTGTTTTGGAGACTCACGTCTAGACATATTTTAGAAATTTCTAGAAATTATGTCTAGAAATTTACTGACTAATCGGCGGAAACACAGCGCCAGATTACTGGACGTGCCGGAGTATTGAACGGCCGGATTATAGAGACTGTACTGTATATGTATATATATATATTTAAAAAATTAATTCAATTAATTAATTGAGTAATTCATGATCAAATCAAGAATACATCAGCTTTTTCGGCTAGGCAGAGATGGCTTGATCGTTGGAAAAAGCGCAATGGGATCATTTTGCTAAAAAATGTGGTGAAAAACTGTCAGCAAATGTATCAGTTGCTAGTGAATTTCCGACAACATTTTATGGAAGTGATCGACAGTGATTTTTAAGATGTTGCCAGATAAAACTTTTGTAAAAAGTCATTAAACATCCGCACCAGGTTCGAAAAAAAAAGTACGGATCACCGTTGGTGTTTGCTCTAATGCAGCTGGGACTCGTAAAATCCCTCTTTTTGTGATATGGAAGTCGGCTAAACCACGAGTGTTCAAGAGCTTGAATATCTTAATTTTATTACAATATGTAGAGCATCAACAAGATTCAACGGCATTGGACACATGACGTAAAGGTGCAAAAATGGAGTAAAAAAAATCATTGAAAGGTAAAGTGCAGAAAAAAACTGATTGAACGATATGTGCATCAAGTTTTCTAAGTTTACGTAAGTTATAAATGTGTAACCTCCAAAAAATTAAAAGGGAAAATTTTAAGGGATTTAAATAAAAACAAAAGATGAATGCCATGCGAAGCAGGAATCATATCGCACGCCTGTAGTTAGTCTTGCGTTGCTTCTCGGTAGGGAGGAGGCAATGCGGAGGTGGGGAATACTTAGGTATCTGCATAAGCCAGCCAGCCGAGAGTGGGAGTAGGTACCTGTATATAAGCAGGAGATCTAGGGCAGTATGGACAGTTGTTTGCTCGGTGAAAACCAGCACCTCTCGTCAAGTAACAAAAGTTGCTCGCTCGGTGAAAACCAGCTCATCGCCTTAAGTAGAGGTAAGTGGCTGACACTACTTTGAGTATAGGCTTGTGTGGGAACCTGCATGGTTATCGTAAAGTTTGAATAATTTAGATTTAGACACGCTGAACGCTTTTGCACTAGGGTTATTAAAATATTACGGTTAAGGCATATGAAGCGGTGGTGATTAGCATTAGGAGCTTACGTGTGTCATCACCATCATGCCTAATTAGTTTAACTGATTCTTTTGCCTAAAGTTCCAAGGGTTTTAAAGTTGTGTTTCATTTGCTTTCGTGGGTGTATGTGTGTTGTGAAGCCGCCTACGCGCAGACCGATAATTAGGCCTACTGCATTCGGATAACCTATACGAGTAAGAGCATCAAGGGGTTAGTAAAACTTAAATTGATTTAAATTGATTATATGAATATAATAGATATATGTTGAGTTGATGCACCTACGGTTAGCCTTCGTATATTAGACATACCGAGTTCGAATACTGGTTTGAACGAAATCGAATGGCAGTGCAGTGCGCTCGAAGGTAGTGTTTTCCTAGCTGCGCAGTTGCGCTGCGTACTGTATTTGACTTTTTATCAGTTTAAAACTATAAAAACACTGTTAACTCTCCCACCCCTGAGTAATATCATGACACAAGTGGATTTTTATTTACTTTGCGAGTGTATTTTTGTGCTATGGTGACTAACAATAAGCAGAAGCATGTTGTGATTACTTAGCTGATAAATTAGTTCTATCAATGAAATCGAAAATGGAAGTTTATTGAAAACTGTTGCGATTAATTTAATGAGTTTATAGTGATGTACTGTAATCCTAAAAATGTAATTTTAACTTAAATAAAGAACATAAGTGTAGCTTACAAAGAGATTTTTGATTTCGTTTGACTTTCAAAACCTTTCAAAACTGTTGTGTTAGATGTTAATGGCTTAACTGAAAAAATCATTATCTGAAACGGCCCCCCCCCTCCTCTTTAGTTCGGTTAACCGGGGTTTTATTGTAGTGTATTATTACTACATAAATATATTCCTTTTACTATATGTTTATCGTTGATTTTGGATTGGTTAGGGGCCGCCATATTGAATCTGATTCCCATAAGAGCAATGCTACAGAATAAGTAATTTTTTCCGTTAATTCGAGAAATAAATTTAAAAATTTGGTTTCATTTTGAAGTACTGTCATATGCAGATGTTGATTACCGAATACATTTTCAAAAACCGTTGTTTTGTTTTCATAAACGTATGATATAAATAGTAAACTTTATACATTTTTTACAAAAAGAGATATTGCAAAAAACCTTAGCAATCAACACCCACAATCTATTTTACTTTAAGAAAAAAATACAGTTTTCGTTTTTATGACGAAAATAACACAAAAACATGGTTAAAAGTGAAGGTGGTTAGAAGTGGTTAGGTTAGGTTAAGATTAAAATTCTAGCCAACTTCGCCGTTTTGAATTTAGGGACCCAAGCCTTAATACAGACAGAAAACCACATTGTCTGTCTACTTCTCGTCACAGCTTCCCAAATAAAGAACAAAAAAGAATTATGTACCACTTTTGTTGTCAAAAGGTCAATCTCATGCCATATAAGGTGTTTTTAAAACTGTTTATCGGCCATATTCCACAGTATTCGATGACCACCGACGAGCTTGATAAGCTGTTCATCCTCACTAGCCGTAAACGTATTAAGACATTGTAGATATTATATCAATATAATATTCATACAACTACAGCACTCTCTTGCAAAACTAAAACTAGTGCCCAAAAATTGCTCTGTTGCGCTCCACAATCCGCACTCGACTGCTCTTAGATCAGCCATCCAGTTGTGCAGAGCGCACTGCGGACCGCGGAGGGGTCTAGGAAAACGGCCCCGTTCTATTACATGTTGTTGAGTAGGCTCCGCAGTGCGCTCCGCAGAAAGTGCGGAGCTAGGAAAACCCACCTTAATATGTAAAATGTTAAACCAAATTTTTTAGGAACCTAGAAAATTGTCATGCAAAGTTTAATAACATTAACTCCTTGGAAATAAACAAAACCGGATATTAGTAAAGTAAACTTATCTGTAACTGATTTGTTGTGATTTCACTCATTTTACCTTGTCTAGGTCCATTATTATTTAATTAAAGCATTATTTATTGATTGTTGAAAGTGTATAATATCAAAGAGGGTGCCACTAGGGGTAGAAAGGTATCATCGAGGTAATAAAGTACTAAATACATGCTGCCGCCTAATGCAAAGCAGTGGTGGTTGTACGGCAGTGCGGTGCGAATAACAACCCTATGACGTCACTGCGTAGAACCGGCTGGCAGCACGTATCGAGACGGAGTGGCTGAGCCCTTATACTAGCAATTCTCGCTGGCCCTGGGTTGGAGTATCCGAGGCAAAACAAAATATTTCGTGAGTGCCAAAGAATTTCCCCCATAGGGAAAAAGGCATCACAAATGTTTATTTTTTTCACGTTCGTTTATATATGTACAGTAGAACTCTAATTATCCAGATCAAATTTGAATAAGAACATAGTCAAACGGATGCGAGACTTGGCGGCGCGGAATCGACTCTGCCTGGTATGTTAAAATAATGTATTTTACAGTGATTTAATATTGTTTGTAAATATTACGTAATGTAAACATTGTCATTGATATTGTTTTTTCATAATAAATATCATAAATGTTCTCTATTGTATTTTGTTTACGTTTTCTCCTAAAAATGGCCTTTTTTCGAGAAAAATCCAATTATAATTTTTGATTATCCGGGACGGGTCCGGTCCCAATTAATCCGGATAATTGGAGTTCTACTGTAAATACAAACAATAGAATGTGTTGCAATAACACATTATTTGCAATAATGTCTTGTTTGCTTATTTATTCATGACAAATGAATATGAAGGTTCTTTTTAAACGAAAATCTATTTTTCATGGGATCCTCGGAAAAATCGGAAAGGGTTTTGGTCCCGACCAGACCAGTTAAGAGAGGTTCTACTGGTATAAACAAGTTATTTCAAAGTCCTTCCATTGTTTTGTAAAACAATTTTAATTCATTTTCTGTTTATATATTTTTTTAGAGTAAAAGTTGTTTCTCCTCTTTTAAAGTTATAGTACTATTTAAGTACTCTAATTGTCGTTAGTTCTTGTTCTCTTTTCTTAGCAGAAACTCAATAAGAAGAATTTGTCTTATTTCTTTAATAATTGTATACATGCTTATCTTATTTTTCTTGTTTCTTTTAGAATTCGAGGAATTACATTGTTTACGTTTATTAATTCGAATTCCTTTGAATTTATTTACTTTTTAATAGTAGAAAAGTAGCAGATCTAGACAAATATGTCTCTCCAAACTATCCAAAACACACTTTTGGTTTATGGTTACATTATTTATTTTTTGAATCTTCTAAAGCTTCTAGGTAACTAATTAGTAAAAGATTAAAGCAAGCAAATACAATATAAATAGCTAATTTATTTTGTTCTTATAAATTTCTAGGTAATTTAATATTTAAAGCGGAAATTTTTTCATATTTTTATCACCCCAGAAGACATATTGTAATACATTACAACATCAAGGTTAGCGAAATTTACATTATCCTTTTAAATAAATAATAATAATATGTTTTATGATTTTGGCAGGGAGGGTTATGCTCATTTAATAATTGCATCTCTTAAAGTAGTGAAATCTTTGTATTTCTACTTTGGTCAATTTATTTCAAAAGAGCAATTGTTTTTTTTTTATTGAAAAAATCCTCCTGATATAACATTATACTACTTTTTCAAATTTGTACCTCCGTTTATGTTAGCATTATCTTATAAAATGTTGTTTGTATTTGGTATTTTAAAATGTTTTCAAACAACTTAACAGATTTGAAGAATGAAGACATTGGAAATTTGTGTTCAGTAATCAATGTCAAAAAAAAAAAAAAAAAACATTTAGGGCCTCTATTTTATTTAGGGTGGTAAAAAAATTAGTATTATTATACATAAATTTGTTGGTCTTCTTCAAATAATGTATCACTTAAATATATGCTCAATTTGAGATTTTTGCTTGCTTTTTTTAATATTGTAGCTTTATTTGAGTTTTTTTATTAAATTAGTTGTTTATATTAGCCTTAAACTAAAACAAAAAACATTTTTACAAATACATTTGTTTAGTAGGTACCTATACAAATTTTAAGTACTTTAATTTTGCATTTTCTCGAATAGGGGTATATATATTTTTTTATTGTAGGCCGAAAAAAATATTTATAAACGTCTATACATCATTTTTATAAAAACACAAATAAAACAAAAAATAAAGAAACAGATGCAAATCATCAGTGACACAACCAACATTTTTGTAAGTGTTCAATATGAAGGTATAGATAGCAGCACATGTTGGACAATTCATATACAGTCACAGGTAAAGAACTTGAGATTGAATATCCAAACCATATATAGGCGTAGCACACAAGTTCACCAGTGTTATAACCATATATATTTACGGTGTAACAGTATTTAGCTACAAATGAACTTTGGTCGAACAATGGTTTAATTTTTAAAAAAATTATATTTACTCTCAAGTTATCGATTATTATGTAGATGTATTATAATGGAAATGTTTTTATTGTGGGCTCTTTGCATATAGGAATATTGAATCCAAACAGTAACCTACATGGTATATAATTTTATGGTCTTATGTTTACTAAAATATTTTTGGCTGTTAAATTGGATGATTTCTTCTTAGAAAGAGTTTTCTTTTACTTTATCCTATGGATACTAATGTAAATATAAAATACACTGAAAAACATGGAAAACTTATTCTTAAAATTCTTTTATTGAGGCATTTATTTAGTTCTATTAGATCTAATAAAAGAGAAAGATGGTTAAAAAAACTGTGCTCTTAAAAACTGAATTAAAACTTTTGTTATAACAAGCTTACATGCAATTACAGTGAGAAAGTTATACCTATTGTTTAAACTATAAGATTCTGGGTTCTATTATACCCCTTGGATTCTACATTATCTTGTGGTGATGATTAGCGAGAAGGGATTTTTACCTACTAAAAGAAAAATATCATTGAAGTTTTGAATCATGCAGAGGAGGATTGTGTACATAAAAATATTAAATTGCCTATATGTACAATTCTACTAAAACAATTGTTTATATTAATAATTTAATATGTACATCACATATCTTGAATGAAAAGAGAAATAAGATAAGTTTACTAACATGTTTGTCATACTATCAAGACAAACACTTAAAAACATAAATAGTTATTGTTCAGCACTAAATTCTTTGATTATGGCTGTTTTTTAGGTACAATACTTAATAACTAGAATAACACTAAATTCTATGGTAAGCTAGCGGGAAGAAAGAATGCTTCAAAGTCTCAAAATAAGCTCTTGCATTTAATTGATCACCATTTGGAAGGAAAAAGCGAGGAAATTTTGGAACGCCAGAAAAGGTCACTGGCCTAAGCCGTGATGATGAACTATAATAACAACGCTTTGTGCACGGATATCTGTGTTTAATTTTACAAATTTAAAGCTTTCTAAACAAATGAAAACGTTCAAAAGTGTTAAAATGTCTCTAAAAATAAGAAGTACTGTTAGTGTAACACTTCATACAAAAAGCAAACTTTGTTAGCGGGATGTGGGAAAAACTGGATACCATCATCTGCCAATACGGTTCAGCTGTGTTGTCAGCATCATAAACAATAACATCAGGAATTTGAGTGAAATCAGCCATCATTAGACTCAAGATGAAATGTTTATTAAGCCAAGCTGAAACAGGAATACCATAAAACAGGCTGCAGAATAATTAAAAACTTCAATAAACAAAATAATAAACAGGAATGTAATAAAAAAAACACTTAAAACAAAAGCAAAATTATTAAATAAACAAAATCACGAGGATTCAACAAGTTTTAAGAGTTCTTTTTTATTGTTAATTAGAAATACCAGCAGGTACCAGTAGGTTTCGGATGATAAGCAAAGAAATCAGCATTATCCTTATCGTGCCTAAGATCACCACGCAGTCATCCCAAACAAACATTTAGTTAAAATGATTATATAATTCAAATCATATACACCATGCATTGTCACTGTCAAAATATACTGTACCGCATTGAAAGTTTTAAGAAAATTTACATAATAATATCAACAAATTTTGATTTCCTATTTTTGAACAGCAAAAACTGGTTGTAACTCGGGAACTATTGCACTGGTTTAAAAAAAGATTTAAATTCCAACTAAGCTACTGTTCAAAATAATACAACTTGTTCACTAATACAGTCAATGTATATCACTGACAATTTCAATAAAAATATGTTAAGACATATTTCAATATTACCCACGCAAAAAAATATTGTTTAAAATTGTTGTGGGGCATAAATTTTGATAAAATACAGAGACATGGCTTTTTATATAACGTATGTAGGAATGGAGATAAATTAGTATGTGCGTAAAAGAAGTTTTTAAATGGATACATAAATTAAACCATTACCCATGACCAGTAGGACATAATATAATACATTTTTCTTTAATAGAGTTTTTTTTTAATGAACAATGTGGAATTTAAACAAATTTTTTTAAACACATAGTCCCCAACCCTAAGTTTGGTAAATAAACTGGTAAACATTTATTGATTGTGTTATTATAGTTCCCTGATGTACATTTCGGTAACCTAGTTGGTTAACTCAAAGTTTTAAATTTGTCTTTAGTTTAAACATTTTCTGGGACTAATAATAAATTTCTTGTCTTTTTTAAAAAACAAGGATGTGACCCATGATAAAAGTTGGATCTCAAATGTGCAAATATATAATTCTGCAACATATTAGGGCCTACTACATCTTACAATGTTCACTTGATTCAATGAGCTTAACTAAATAGGTTTTCTTTAGTTGTAAAAGTAATTATTGTACTTCGAAATGATAGATAGATATAATTTATTAGCACAATACATTCTATTATAATAATTCAATAATTTTTTTTATATATCAGAACAAGTGCCTTGTCAGAATATGAAATTTACTGAACAATAAAAAGATGGTTAAATATAGTCAGGCTTACCAACATAAATTGCGTATTAAAATGAACTATAAACTGATTCACAGGGCTTACTAAACATTTCTTAACTGTGTAGTATGCTCCATCCATAATGCCAACTTTTATTTTTTCCCTAAACTGCCTAATATTTAATTCCTTATACTCCATTTGGTACCCTATTATATAATTTCAAACCAGAATTCTGTGGACATCTTTCAAATAAATTTAGGTGATATTTGGGAAGTTTAAAATCATTAGCATTTCTTGTATTGTAGCTGTGGTCAAATTTAGATTTTGCTGGTACAGTAAGACCTCGATAATCCGGCACGCTCGGGGATCCGGTGATGCCGGATTATCGAATATGCCGGATTATCGGAGTCTTCCTTTAAAATAGTTTAAAAATCCTTTACTGGTCACGGAAAAGTCGCGGATTTTAGTACGGGACCACGGAAGTCACGGAAAAGTCTTGTATTTTGCTGAAAGGTCATGGAAATAAATTTTAAAAGCCTAAAACAAAATCATTTTGTACATAATATATTTATAATATAAGATCTCTGAGCGCTGGATTTTAACAAATATATAAAAAAAGGCTCCGTATACCTACACTATCATGCTAGTGACACGCTGATGTTATAATTGCGATCATAGCCCGGGCTTCAAGATGATAAAATATTCTTCCTATAATAACCTGATTAGTTTTTTTATAAGACATATCTAGCCTTTAAAATAATTTTGAGCACATATGAAGCGCAGTTATTATGTGTTTTATGTTGTTTCAATGTCTTTTTTGCCGAAACATGAATATAAACAGGAACAGCGGGGAGTATGGGCGTAGTAGGGAACAACGGAGCAGACAAGTTGCGGCGTAGTGATGCGCGATTGTTTGATGCTCGAGATGTTTGAACAATCGAGACTATCGACTAAAACATCACGCATTCGTGTATCACTAGTTGGGTGTATTACTAAGAGAAGTAGACATAAGTGATTTTAAGTTTTACAGAATAAAGACTTTGTATATTGAAACTCGATTTTTTAAATTTTTACTCTAAAAGTCATTGAAAAGTCACTGATTTTTATTTCTGGGAACTAGTAGACACCCTGAAAGCGGTTTTAAATCTAACAACTATTTACAAGAAATTCAATGTATCTTTTTCCAAAGACTTAAATTTTTTCAAATATTCTTCACTAAGTGGAATACGTTCAATAAAATACTGTCAGCAACGAAAGTGTTAAATGGACCCTTTAATTAAAGGACGACGAGAGCACATTGTTTTGAATCGGTTCGATTCTTAGGAGAAATTTTGATTGAAATGTTTGTTTTGGACAAGTTTATTGAGCAGTAGATTTTTACACACTGTTTTTAACGGATGCGGAGCCAACAGACAGTGTAGACCGGGCTTAAATCACTCAATAATTACAAAAACTGCCATTTTTAATAAGTGCAAATTTTCAAGACGATGGATGCCAAACTATCGAGTGCCGGATTATCGAGGTCTTACTGTAATTCATTTTTAATATCATGAACCCAACTTAAGATTTCATATAAGTACAGACCAGCGAAAGTATGAATTTTTAACATTCGGAAAAGATTTTTACATGACTTAAGTGGGCTAGAATTGGTTATTGTTCTAATTATTGTTTTCTGTAAAATAAATAATGATTCCACTCCCGAAGAAATGCCCCAAAGAATTACTCCATACCTTAGGATTGATTCTACATACCCGTGATTCACAATTCTGCAAACATCTAGGGAAACACTATGTCTTAAACGCAAAAATTCATATGAAATTGACCTTAATTTATGCTTAATGAAATCCAGATGAGCTTTCTAATGAAGTCTCTCATCCACTAAAACCCAAAGAAATGTATGACTTTTTACACAATTCACAATTTCAAATGTTTGTTGGTTACGATTACTAGCGGAAAATTTTTTAATCTGTGTTTTATCAATATTTAATTCTAGCCCGTTTTGATGAAACCATGATTCCATTTCATCCAACGTATTTTTTAGAGATAATGGTAATTCACTGATTATTTTATCTTTTACAATTGCTGAAGTATCGTCAGCAAATAAAATAAGACCCTTATTTATTGCTTTCGGTAGGTCGAAAACCCAATCCAGACTAATAATGGACCATATTATCTGCAATCTTCAACTATAGTAGGAAAGAATTGTGGACTAGCCCGACCAGAGAACTTCCAAGCCCAGGACATCTAAGAGAGTGCTCCTCCTCCCCTCGAAAAAAAGAAGCAAAATGATTTTATGTATACATATACATGTCATAACAGATCACCTGTGCATCACGTAGAGCAAACAAGCAAATAAACTTAAGACAGTTGGTTTAAAATAAACTTTAAAAGTTGTATCACTTAAATATATTATAAATAAACAACATAAATAAATTCTAAAAATAAAAACAAAATTTAAACAATGGACAAAATAAATTACAGACACTGAAAGAGCTCTGCAGTATAAATATAAAAAATAAAATAAAGCTAATTATAAGCGTAAAATGGTAAATATAAAACAAACATAAATTAGTAAAATTAAACTTAAATTCTGCCAAATAGATTCAGGCAACGTAGGAATGCTAATAAGATATCAATCGTAATAGGATTGCTTCCTAACATCTCCTAAATTGTGTTTGGCTCCCGTAGCATCCTGCATATACATATTGGGTACCTTGACAATCTTCTAGTAGCCCAGTCAACGAATGATTCTAGAAGGAAAGTCAATAAGCGGAAAGACCAACTATGGTACATTGTTTGGGATACCTAGTAGTATAACACAGGCCTGCAGAATATGTCCGAACGCCCGAACGAGGTTCGGGGGAAATTGGGACTGAGCTGGGGAAATTTTGGCCGGGGAAATATCCAATAAAAATAAGAAAAATATAATTATTTTGGGGAAAAATAGATTCTAAGAAATGAATGGGAACAAAGGTCAGCTTAATCAGTTAGTATGATACATATACAAACACACCCCACACACACAAAGTGTATTGTCTGCTCTCTGTTGCAAGTTGCAAGTCGGACAGGGTTCCTATTTAATTTTCACCGCACAAAATATCGTACGGTGGAGCCGCGATACGACATTAATCTTCACCGCACAAAATATCGTACGGCCGAGCCGTCGATACGATATTTTTGTGCCGGTTGATGAATGGCAGTTTCCTGATTCTTGACGGGCGTTCAAATACATTCGTTTTGTATTAAAAATTATTATTGTGATACAGTTATGCAAATTTTGGTTAGTTTCATACAAATGATATTATTTAAGCGATTAGAATTAAATCATATTAAACCAAATTATACGATACTTAATGTATAGGTATTACCGATGTTTTTTAATTTTCTTTTACCGAAATTCGAAATCGGTCTTTATCAGTAAAATGCGTACAATGTGATGTGCGTACTCATTTTTTATTACTTCGGCTTGCATTAAAATGCCGAAGTATTGAAATTATGCGATGATTTTTTGTGTGTCAGAGTTGTCCTGTATACACGGTACAGACGTCGTAGAAAACTTCTGTTGGTACCAAAATCTTGGTAATTTTATTGCGGAGAGTTGTAAAGCTTTTGAGCTTTCTAGCGTGAGGCGGAGCGCGTCAGGGTCACATTTTTGGGTCAACATTTTGAAAATATTGGGTCAAAATTATGAAAATACAGTGTGGGGCAATCGTTTTATATACTTTTGGGTACACAAAAACCGATTTTGCGAGTTATAAAGTTGTAGCGCGTCGGAGTTACGTTTTTGAATCAACATTTTGAAAATTCCGTTTGGGGTATCGTTTTATATATTTTTGTGTACGGGAAAACCGATTTTTGACTTTTAAAAAGTCGTAACGCGTTGGGATCACGTTTTTGCATCAACATTTTGAAAATTCAGTGTGTGGTATCGTTTTATATGTTTTGGGGTACGGGAAAACCGATGTTGATAGTTAAAACGTCGTAGCGCGTCAGGGTCTAGTTTTTTAGTTCAAAATTTTGAAAATACAGCGTACGGTAACGTTTTATATGTTTTTAGGTACGGGAAAACCGATTTTGATAGTTAAAAAGTCGTAGCGCGTCGAGATCACGTTTTTGGATCAACATTTTGAAAATTCAGTATGGGATATCGTTTTATATGTTTTTCGGTACGGGAAAACCGATTTTGACAGTTAAAAAGTCGTAGCGCATCGGGATCATGTATTTGGATCAAAATTTTGAAAATAAAGTGTGGGGTAACGTTTTATTTGTTTTTAGGTACGGGAAAACCGATGTTGACAGTTAAAAAGTCGTAGCGCGTCGGGGTCTAGTTTTTTAGTTCAAAATTTTGAAAATACAGTGTACGGTAACGTTTTATATGTTTTTAGGTACGGGAAAGCGATTTTGATAGTTAAAAAGTCGTAGCACGTCGAGATCACGTTTTTGGATCAACAGTTTGAAAATTCAGTATGGGGTATCGTTTAATATGTTTCTGGGTACGGGAAAACCGATTTTGACAGTTAAAAAGTCGTAGCGCGTCGGGATCATGTTTTTTGATCCAAATTTTGAAAATACAGTGTGGGGTAACGTTTTATATGTTTTTAGGTACGGGAAAACCGATGTTGACAGTTAAAAAGTCGTAGCGCGTCGGAGTCTCGTTTTTGGATCAAAATTTTGAAAATACAATGAGGGGAAAGTCTTATGTGTTTTTAGGTATGGGAGAACTGATTTTGACAGTTAAAAAGTCGTAGCGTGTCGGGATGACTTATTTTTTAACTAAATGTAACAAATGAAAAGAAATTGTTAAGTTTCTTTCAATTCGTGTGATCTGTCCGGACGATTTTCAGTAGTGACTGTGGTGGTAGGTAATTCGGTAATTGAATTGGAACTAATTAAACATAACATTTAACTTTCTTTTAACCACTTAAGTATTAGGCCCGTGTTACACTGTAAAATATTTTATAAAATATGTTTTATAAAAGATGGTATCCACCTAATATAAAAGATTTGAAAAGTGATTCTCTTTTATAAAACATTTTGGACATGTACTAAAAGGTAAAAATGTATCTAACATTTTATAAAAGGTAAATTAATGCTAACCTCTTAAATTTTATAAAAGAAATATATTATAAAAGATGGCCCATTACACTATTAAAGATCTTTGACAAAGAACTTTTATAAAACCTATTTTATAAATTATTTTACAGTGTAATTTGGGCCTTAGGCCTACTTTTAATCATAATAAAATAGCAATAATCAAGTTGTATTTTTTTTTGTTTTAAACCTTTTGGGACCATCTGAAGATATGTCACTGTAGATATTTAATTTCACCGTAGTTAATTAAGTAAAAATAATGCTATTATTATTTTTTTTAAGATTTATATTGGAATTTATAATGAATATAAAAAAAAATTATTAAAACATAAGGTCAATAAATATGTTGAAATAGATAAATAAACTGTGTTAATGTCTGGCGCATCTGTAGCGAATAGCGATCAATTTTTGGGAAATTTTTAGTGAAAAAAAGTGTGTTCTGGGGAAATTTTGTTTGCTAAAACATTTTCTGCACCCCTGGTATAACATACTAAAAGTCCTTGACCCTAGGGGTGGCGGAAGAGGGGGAGGGGGGTTTAAAGGTCCCATTTTTTGATTTTTTGCTTATATCTCAGTAGGGGTTGGTCCTACAAAAAATACACACGTATACAAAATTAAAGCTGACAAAATTCTCTAAATGTTCCATACCTATAGTATTTTTGCTATCTGTAACCGTTAATGAGATATACGCTCTAGAAAATCGGTAATTTTCGAAAAAAACGTTTCTTTGCATTGAAATAATTTATTTCCCATGCGGTTATACTACTAGGTACCCCAAATAATGTACCATAGTTATTCATTCCGCTTATTGACTTTCCTTCTAGACCCCCCCTTTTGGGCATTCCTTGACTAGGCTATAGTATATGTTTTACCGTAATAATGGACAAAACGGGCATTGTAGTGGATACCCATGTTACATCAGAAAACCATGAGTTAACATGAAATGTCCAACATGTGAAGACAGATACCACTTCCTCCCAATGACTTATTGGATTTTTTCCAAGCACCAACAGTGTCTTTTATGTACCTGCATTTATTTTCTTCCACATTTTGCCAATTCCTCGTCTGGCAAAATATGTGTTATTTTGCTACGAATCAGAAATCTGCTGGCAACACACGATGTATACTAGTAGTTTCTTTAGTGTGCGGCTACTCTACTTTGTGTTACTGATCACTCCAACATGACCAGGTCATCATCACTTCGGCGGACAGTGAAGGACCCCATCTGAAGTGAAAGCTTTACATTCTTTAGGTGGCATGGTGTTCTTCAACTCGTGCATGTCTTGGAGGTACTTATGAGTACACTTGGCATATGGATGGAATTATGGCAACAAGTGGGAAATGGTTTGAAGATGGAGAGACCAACTCTCTGAGATTCAAAAAACTTACTAAAAACAAAGTTTTAATTTTGAATTACTGCATCTACAACTTGACCGTCAGATCACGAAGTGCCAATCGTTTGTGTTTGGGTGCAAACTGTTATGAAAGCAAACTGTTATGAAAGTTCCTTCACAGATTCAAATTCATGAGCTGAAATAACTTCAAATTGTCCTCGGCAGTACAAGATCTCTTTTATTTCATTGTGAACTTCACGGCAAAAGGAGATCGATGGCAGGATTGTTTGGCTACAGTTGTTTCAACAGCCTTTTATTGATGACTTGGTACGCAATACACTTTTTCATTAAACTTGTTATAATTTATTATGACTTACCAATAAAAACTTTTGATACGGTAATTATTTAGTTACTTATGTGGGTAGTAATTAATTTAATTACATAACATTAACTAATTGAATTGATTGAAATTATGATATTCTGAAAATAGAGCTCAACTTGTTGAATGAGAGGTTTGTTCTTAGATTAGCCGTTAAGTCTGATATATACATACACTAAACTTCAACTCGCTGTAAGGTTTAAAACCGTTCTCATCTGACAAAAAAAAAAAAACAATACGGATATAATTTGAATTTACTTTATTTTTCAATAGGGACTTTCTCTTTAAGTGTGTAGTTTTCGATTTACAAGTGAGAAACTATGAAAAAATACAGATTTTGATCGATATTGAAATTTTTGTCCAACTTTACCGTGGTCTAGTGCCTAATCCTATCTTTTAACAAAAAACCCTAAGAAACATAATTTGTAGGAAATTTAAGGTAGTTTAATTTTCTATAGAAATAATTTTCTCTTAAAGTGCATACTTTTTAAGTGTAGGCTAAAGCAAAAAACTGAAAAAGAGCATTTTACAATTTTGTCAGAATGCATCACTTTTAAGAGATGGCAAAGTTGAAATTAGGATTCAATACGCCCCCTCTCCCGAAAAAAAACATTAAGAACAATAGATAAAAATCTTCTATATTGTTTTCCTAGAACTATACAACATGTATGTTAAAAATAGTACATATATAGGATTGTTAAGTTTATTTTTACTAGTGGATGGTAGAGAATAATAGGCAAGGAGGATAATACAAACTCAACTTCACAACGGTGCTACATTAACAAAACGAGGAATACAATTTTGGAATAAATACAATCGGATTCAAGGATTAATACTATATAAAAATGTAGTTTTTCATTGACTTGTAATGGTACGTTTTGACGCTGTCAAGTTGTATCTGTTGAAAAACCGGGGTTTTAAGGGTAAATAGAAAAATGCCTGTTTTTTTTTACAAATACAACATGGCAGCGTCAAAACTACATTTTTATGATGTATTAGTCCCTGAATCCTACTGCGTTTGTTTCAACATTTTATTCCTATTTTTGTTAATGAATCAACGATTTGAAGTTTGAGTTTGTGCTTCTGCTGCATATGCTCCGCCAGGTTTGAAGTTATTTTAATCCATCGATGTACAATAATTATTATTTTACATCCATGTTTTTAATCCGACTATAGTGAAGTTTTGCTACTAGTGAGTGTTGCACCGAGCCGGAATGACGCCATCTAAAAACTTAAGTCTTCTGATGGCTGCCGCCCTTACAGTAAACTCATAGTTAATTT
>JAGFPH010000571.1:468868-490652 GCA_018207615.1 Philaenus spumarius
AAAATACTGTGACTAAACAGTTTAGGTAAGTCCTCTAGTTTTTTTTTATTTTTTATTCTAATTATATAATGTGATAATACGACGAAATATTATAATTATACAAATATTATAATCATACTGTTATCGGCAAAATACTGTGACTAAACAGTTTAGGTAAGTCCTCTAGTTTTTTTTTTTTTATTCTAATTATATAAAGTGATAATACGACGAAATATTATTTCTCAAATGAGGCAACCTTTACTATCTAGTTACCTTGATTTATACACACCTTAATTAGTACAATAACCTATTGTTCGATTTGGCAACGTTGATTAATTTCCATTTTAAATACGTAGTTAAACGGTACTTCCTATTGTTTGATGCATTTGTTTACGTAATTATGTTTGTTACATTATTTTCACATTTTCTTGCTTCGTGGATACTTTTGGGGTTCATATTGTTTAGTTTATTTAATTCTTACATGTTTGGTGTATGTGAAGTGATTTATTTTGTTATAATTACGTCAAATATCGCGGAAAAGTCGAAACTTAACCTATACAATTTCAAGTTTTATTTCTTTCATAACTCCTACAAATATTATTTGCCGGGCAAATTTTTGTTGTTTCTACCATCAGTTAGGTGTGTTCTTTCATGTTATATCAAATTCCCTTAGAAATCGATTGACAAGTTAAAGTAAATTTTTACCAATCTATGATTTTAAAACAACATTACATTAAATTCAATGCTGCAACAGAATAAAACTCCTAAAATAATAAAAGGCTACCAAAATAGCCTGAATAGGGGGAACCTGGGATATTTGACCCAGATTTTAGTTTTATATTTTTTTCAACATTTTTAAAAAGCTGAAAAAGGCTTTAATGAAGTCTCTAACATTTTCTACATTATGATTTGGTGTCATAGTTTTAAGTCTTACAAGAATTAAAAATAAAATTCAGAATTGTTGCAAAACGGTCAATTATCCCTAAACTTAGGCCAATCTTCACCTAGATGTATGTTGGGGGTAAAGGTACCTACAACAATTAATAAAGTTGTCAACTTTACGACAGTTTAAATGATTGACATACAAGACATGAATTTTATTAGCAACAAATATTACAAAATAAAGAACAGGTAGGTTATATAGTACTGTAGTTAAAAAAAAAAACATTTTTTTCAAAATTTAAAATTAAACTTTATATCAACTAATTAACTTAATTTTTATTAATGCTATTCAACAACAAAGTTGAACTCATTTTTTAACAAGAAACTAGTGACCCGATCATTTTGATAAGTAAACATAGGAGTTTCAAGACGTGATGCTATCTGTTCTGGGTCAATTGCCGAAATGTCTGCTATTGCAGGCCATTTGAAACGACGTTCCTCAATTCTTCTTGCAAATTTTACTATTAATTCCTCAGAAGAACTCTCTAGTACCAAACCAACAAAATGTCTAATTGTCCGTTTAGAACAATATTTAACAACAATCCAATCATTCACTTTTGGTAGGCCTAGGCCTATTACAATATCAGATTCACTTGTGTCCATATCAAAATCAGAATTGTGTAGGACTACACTTTCCTATCACTCTCAGTTTCAGGTTTCTTGCTTCTCTTTCTATTTTTTGTCCTTTCAAATAAGGCTTTCCTCGCTCTTTCTTCTTTCTTCCATCTTTTCTCTTCACATTCTCTATGCTTTGCTTCAATTTCAACTTTACTTGGAGTGTCCGTCGCTATCATAGTTTCCTCTTTGTTCGGCCTCTATTTGTGTCTTTTCTTGGCCCGGCTTTGGGGTAAGGCAAAATAATATCAGGACTAACAAAAACTGGCACAGGAACGTGATGCTCGATCAACACCTTCAACCTGTTCAGGTATACATGAAGTGGCAGGCTGTTCACGTGAACCTTGTAGATCTGCAGATTGTGGGGCCTGTACTACATTTGGGTCAGTTTCTCTTTCTGGATTTGGTCGATCAGTTACAGCTGCGCACATGAAATCCGTATCAGTAAATATCTTATCATTAAAAGGCGAAATGCCTGTAGCCTTAAAACCGCTCATAATATTTAAAGGTGTAAAAGACTGTGGAAATGCTTTGAGAACAAGTCCAGCTATGTCAAACAATGTCTGTGGCTTCCCTGGTTTTTCTAAAGTAAGTCTGTTAGTTAAGTGGTTATGGTAGCATCCTTTAAATGGAGAGTATACAGCTACGCCCAAAGTCTGCCACTTGTAGGAGCAGTGAGGGGGAATGTTAAAATGACAATTCCATTTTCTCTCGCAAAGACGATTGCAGGAAGAGGAAGAGAGATATGACTCCCATGGTTATCAGTTAGCAAAAGAACTTTTTTTTTCTTTTGAACATCTAGTAAATTTAATTAAATGTTTCAAAAATTTAACAAAATTTTCCTCTGTCTTCCAACCAGAGATATAAGTCGCTCCTCCATCTGAGCCAGGAGGAGCCCCAAATAAAAAGACAGGATTCATTTTTACACGAGGAAAGATAAAAACAGTGACTGTTTTCCTCTCTCTGCAGACATTACTAAGCCAACTTGTCGTAGACTTTTTGCTGCAATGATTTTTGGGCACCTTCGCACAGTGGTAACCCTAATTCATCTGCATTCCATATTGACTCGGCCCCAAATTTTTCTCTTATTAAGACGCTTTCAGGTTTTGGTAAAATGTGGAGACATTGTGCTTGTTGAAGCTTGAGGAGTGGCCAAAAGCTTGTAGCTAAATCATTTGCAAGCCTAGGAAGAGAGGGGAGGAGGGGGTTTGACCCTTTTTTTTGGTTTTTCGCCTATATCTCAGTAAGGGTTGGCCTACAAAAAATGTATATATATACATATATATATATAATATACAATATTAAAGCTCATAAAATTCTCTACATTTTTTATTCCGATAGTTTTTTTTACTATCTGTAACCGTTAATAAGATATACGCTCTCGAAAATCAGTAATTTTCGGAAAAAACATTCCTTCACCAAACTTCTGTCTCCAGTGCCTGAGGCCTGTTGCAGAAGACATTTTGAATTTAATTTAATTCTCTACAACTTTCTCTTTGACGAATTTTTTGTGGAATGAAGATCTGATTTGACCCATGGAAGGTTGAGAAGGGACGGGGTCCCTCTCAAGCCTCTTCCCATCCGGTCTCCCTCGTGAGCTCTCTCCAGTTCTAATCCCGCTTTAGTTGAGTTATATAACGTCATGTGTCTGAAGGAAGTCGAATTATTGTGTTTTTTTGCCTTTATATATTATTATTATATCTGGTATATTTTATTATTATTACTATTATATCGCGATGTAGATGGAAATGTGTTTTTTTTTTTTTTGTGACAAGAATTTGTATGAAAGTGGTGGAAATTTGTTCTGTGCGAGTGCAAAAGGAATAGCTTCACTGATAAGTGTCAGTTTACAATGAAAAGACGGAAAAGCTCCAACCTTGACTTTCCATAAGAAAACATTATACGAGAGCTGAAAGCATTGCAGCTTATGTGGGACCCTTCACCATCAGCAGAGCCCACGACATCAGTTGGTTTGAGGTCCTCTGGTCCTCAATTCGATTTCAATACCCAGTGTCTCTTTTGTCAAAAATCAGTTGTGAATGAGAGAAAAAGAGAGGTACATAGGCGGAAGACGGTGTATACAGTTATAGACATACATACCTTCAAGAACAACTGTATTGATGCTGCATCGGCAAGACAATACTACAAATGGGGAGAAGATGTTCTCAGTCGCCTCACCCCAATAATTGATTTGTTTGCCGAAGAAGCAGTATATGATGTACAATGTGGGGAGGATTCTTTCTTACCCATTTATTCCGCTGAATTTGCACCCGCAGATAAGCACGTCGACAAAGTCATGGCTGAAATACACAATTTCATGGAATGTAACAATGACTACCAGTTCCCATTTGAGGAGCTTCGAGCTGCTGCGACAGGGCAAACTCCAGATAAAAAAACAAACAAAGCAGGGTTGTTAAAGAAATACGGTGACCGTATTGTAGTAGCTCCAAGACTGAATCGACAACAAGTTGTCATGATACGCTTCTCAGACACTATTCACAAACTGCTGACAGATTCATGATATGAGAATAAGGCCAGTAAGGTGGTTGATGAACAGGTGAGAATCGTGGATATGCAGCTAAGATCATAAGACAGGCCATCTAGTGTGAAGTATATGATGTTGGCGTGTACTCACCAGCTGATGATTTGAAGGGCGTAACAGAGATTCCTAAAACACTACAAACCTTTTTAGATGCTGTATTACGTTTGTAATAAGCGCACCGCCTTACCGACAATGCAGTCTGTTTTTTCGACTCTTCTAGTTCTAGTCGTTCCCGTTATCTTGCTAAGCAGCACTCTACAGACACCACTAGTTTAGAATGTCGTAGGCTTATCTGAGAATCCAGCTGTTAAATCACGTGACCGGCTCTTGTCAGGCTTGCAGTTCTGTTAAGTCGCCATTACCTTCCTTTTTTGTTCAATGTCATATGGCTTGGTCTTTGTGCTGTTCTTGATAATTATAAATGTCTTAGTCGGGAGTTTAACGACTGTGCGTTAGTAATTAAAATGTCATTCTTTTAAGTCCTATTCTGCTAAAAACCAGGTATGTGAATTTATATTACCAGATTGGAATGTTTTTGCTTGTCATCTTTAACGTAGCCTTTGTTATAAAACTTTACTTGTAAGTTTACAACCATGTGAATTTAAGTCAACATTTAATATTGTAAATAATATTTCAAACTCTTAAAGTATAATTTAACATCTAGGTAATTCAATTTTCTTTTTTAAATACTTTCAGTACAGCCTAAATATTAAATTTTATGTAACTAGCCTATTTTCAAACTAAAGCCTAGCTTAGGCAATTTATATAATTTTTGTACAAATTTAAAGCTGTGTAATTTTTAACAAATAAGGACCTTTAAAAAAACCTATCATTTAAATAACGATATCTCCGATATATTTTGAGCTTATAACCAATGAACATTTTAAAGTTTACCATGTGGTCTCTAGACATGTAGCAACAGTTAAAGTAACATGACAAGTTAACTTTGGTTAAGTCTTGTATTAACAGTTAACATTTTTATTTTGAAATACCTGCTTGTCACCTATTATCAAAAATATTATAAAGGCAAACTTTTAACCTAAAGGCTTTTCACTATGATTGGTTTTAAAGCCTACCTTAATTCTAAAAACATGTATTTTGTTTTTATATGCAGTGTATAACTGGTGCAAGTACTACCCATATGTTCTGCTTCTAAATGCAACTACAACACCATGTTTGATTCTAAATGCAACTACAACAGCATGTTTGCTTCTAAATCCAACTTCATTACGCAACTTTAATGGTTATTTTCTGCGACAGTGCCTGGTTTTTTTTGAAATAGCTATGAACTTAAATAAGAAATTTTACTAAAATCTGCAGTGAACTTTGTAAGAAACTTTTTGAATAGGTTGTGTACTGTTTTGTGTCTTGTAACAAATGTATAATATTTAATATATGTCTTTTATAATTAATAATCTTGGGAGGAGCGCTATAGCAAGTTTCGAACCTCAGTCCTCCAAGGACTAAAATTAGAAATTATATACATATTTTTTTATTATAGAGAGACGTCTCACAATTTCATTTAATGCTTTATTTTTTTATTATTTAATTATACTCAGCTTTACAGTTGGCCAACGACATAAATGTTACTTATTAATAAATCCATGGTACTATATGTTAAATTTTTGTAATTTTGTCTAATTAATAATTTTTGTATAAACTTTGTAATCATATTAATGGGGAGGGTTTTTCAACTTTTAAATTTTTAGGGAGGGAACTTTTAAATTAAACTTAAATTGTAAACTAACCTTTTTTCACTTTTCTGTATCTAAGGGCATGTAAATTTTTTTGATTTTTTTTTTTTAAACTAAGGGCATATGATTTTTTTTAAATATTGGTTATTAAACCTAAATTTAATCTAGCTTTTCCTTTATTGAGTTAACCTCAATGTATCATAATGATTTTGTAAGTGATCAGCTGAGACATTTCTGCAGTTTGGTGATTTTTGTTTTAAAGGTAAGTCTTTGAACATGTCCAGTCTATGTGGCCCAGTATAGCTTCCGATTTAATTTATTCGTCTTTATCTAAGACTGGTACAGCTGTCACAATTAAAAAAATTACAAGAGTCAAAGACGAAATGCCTTGAAATCGCGTAAACATCATAATATCCATTGTTCGGCCAAGAACATTCATGTCATCCATAATGAACAGCCTTGCTCTTCTTGTCTACAGAGAAGGTTTGGCTCAAAAACGTTGCTGAACCTTCTTGCTAGTGTGGGTTTCGCAGCACCATATGAGTACTACTCAAACTACTATCCACAATTGCCCATGAACAGAAAAACATTTTAACCTGGAACCTTCACCCAGTTTGTGTTCGATAACGCAGAAGACCTCAAACCAACTGATTTCGTGGGCTCTGCTGATGATGAAGAGGCCCACATAAGCTGCAATGCTTTCAGCTCACGTATAATGTTTTCTGCATATGGAATGAACTTTGAGGAATGTCAAACCTACAAGGTTGGAGCTTTTCCGTAATTTCATTGTAAACTGGAACTTATCAGTGAAACTATTCCTTTTGCACTCACACTGAACACATTTCCACCACTTTCATACAAGTTCTTGTTACAAACAAAACACTTTTCCATCTACAAAGCGATATAATAATAATAATAATAAAATATATCAGATATAATAATAATAATATATAAAGGCAAAAAACACAATAATTCGACTTCCTTCAGATACGTATGACGTTATATAACTCAACTAAAGTGGGATTAGAACTGGAGAGAGCTCACGAGGGAGACCGGATGGGGAGAGGCTTGAGAGGGAACCTCTCCCTTCTCAACCTTCCATGGATCATGGGTCAAATCAGATCTTGATTCCACAAAATTCAAAGAGAAAGTTGTAGAGAATTAAATTCAAAATGTCTTCTGCAACAGGCCTCAGGCGCTAGAGACAGAAGTTTGGCTAAGAAAGGTTTTTCCGAAAATTACTGATATTTATAGCGCATATCTTATTAACGGCTACAGATAGCAAAAAAAAACAATAAGAATAAAAAATGTACAGGATTTTGTCCGCTTTAATTATATGTGTACATTTACATTTTTTGTAGGACCAACCGCTAATGACATATAGGCGAAAAACCAAAAAAAAAGGAGCCTTTAACCCCCTCCTCCCCTCTTCCGCCACCCCTAGGGTCAAGGACTTTTAGTATGTTATACTACTAGGTAGGGTACCCCAAACAACGTATCATAGTTGGTATTTCCGCTTATTGACTTTCCTTCTAGAATCATTCCTTGTCATTTAATACATTTAATACTTTTAATACTTTGTCAACAGCTTCTTTCATTAAATCTGGAGGAATCGGTACTCTGGCTGTAGCCCCTTCCTTCTCTTATACTTTTCTTATACTTTTTATCTATAAAGAATACAATTGATGTAGACATTACAAAAGGAAATTTTACGGCTAGGTCAAGTCTCCCTAAATAACCTGGGTCAAGTATCCCTAATTGTGCAGCCTTCATTTTTCAAACCTTAAATTTCAACCACTTCAGTCTGAAATAGAAACTTCCACACTAGATCATTTTGTAACTAAATTAATAGTAGGCCTACTTAAACTACATGAGTACAAAAAATGACTTACCTTTAACTGTTTTATGTAAATACAAATTTAGATTTAGACACTCAGGAATTTATTTTTCACCCACCAAAACACATTTAATTTTCTACTGCAAAAATAACAACACAGAACAGAATGGTTGTTCCCTCCATAATATGAGTTAAAGCCAAGCAGTGATGCAATTTAGCCAACCTACCGAAATTTCCCTCTGCTGAGAAAATTCCCTTGGGTCAAGTGTCCCAGGTTCCCACTACCATTAACCAGTGTTGCCAGGTCTTCCGATTTGTCGGAAGATCTTCCGACTTTTCAACAGTTGTCGGAAAAACGGATTTTTATCAGAAATCTTCCTATTTTTCTCTCACACTTTAAATACCGGTAGGCCTAATTGATTGTGCACCAATTGACATTTTGAATTTCGGCAGAAATTAGTTTTGTTTAGTTTTCAAAATTAATTGCCTAGCACTTAAAACCCCTTAGTTTTGTTTTAACTTGATAAGTGGGACATGCACAATCGTACAATGTCGTTCGGAAACCTAGACTCTGGTTAATGTCATAGTCTTAAAGTTCCCATGTTTTTTGTAGCCAGAAAATCCCAGTTGGTTCAGAATTATTATATGAAGTGTGTCACATGATTAATTAGGCCTAGGTTAAATATTAAATATTCTGTTGCAGTGATTATCTTTGAATATTTCAATATGTAGCTAAACTAGAATAATAAATAAAAATTATAATTATTTATAATATGTGAACATCATAATCTGTGTATTACTTTTTATTGTGAAATGTTATTTTACTATTCTACTTTTTTATTGGTATTCTTGAAACTCGTCCCGGTTATAATGGTGATTTAAGTGCAGTAGTAGAAAGTGTTTATTGATAAATATTTATATAGCCTATAGGCTATAATTAATTGATATTATTGTTTTGTAGAGTCAGTATTAAGCATATTGCATTATTCTATCAATGACTTATACTACGGATTTTTCTCCACATCTTCCAATTTTTTCTGATTCAACTTCCGATTTTTTTTCTTTGCACCTGGCAACACTACTATTAACTACAGACTCTAGTCACAGTTTGTTTCCAGTTAGTAAACATAATATAAATCGGTAACATCAATTAAGTTTTTTCTATAACAGAATAAAACTCATAAAATAATTTTTTTAAATAGTTTGAAGTATTAACTGACAGTCTCTAGTCACAGTATGTTTCCAGTTTGTAAACATATATATCTTAATGATATTTTTAATACTGTTCTAAAAAATGTTCTTCAGCTGATACTATGTTTTTAGTTTCTAAACATTATATGTTGGTAGAACTTCTTGCTTTCAAAAAAACTTGGCAACGCTGTTATAATTTATCTTTATCACCTCAACAAAATGGTTGATGCTTGGCAATGTTAATGTTGTTAATTCGCCTACGGTATTTAATATTTAGGTGATCGTATTATTTACGATTTTGGTGTCAGTGAAGTGTTTAGTTGCTTTTTTTTAGTGCAAACATACCGAAAATGGCTAAGCTTAACCTGTATTTTTTCAGTTTTCTTTTTGTTGTAGTTTCTATAATATTAATTTCCCGCAATTTTTTGTTTTGTGTTGTTACAGTTGGTTTAACGTCTACTTTCAGAATAGGCTTATAGGCTAATAAAATCTTTTCAAAACCTGGAGTCACCCTCTCCTGCATTAATACCAGTTTTTGAGCGTAAAGGTGATGGGCATCTCTTCTAATGCCAACCTAAAAATAACAAAATCTGAACCTAACTTACAGTTAAAATATAGGCCTAGTCTATAGGTTAATCACTACTTCACTTTCTAAAAAAAAAAATTGTAACCTATTTATACTAACGACCGTTGGTTCTTGGTGAAATTCCATTATAAATAAATAAATGAAAACTTTTTGTAATGTTTCACAAATCTTTATTGAGCCGTGCCGACCTAGGTTTCGCCAGCTACGGCATTATCGAAGGCAACTTAAAGACTAAAGGAACAACTTTACTATGATGACTCTAGTTTTTCTAACCATTTAAAAACACATAATGACATTTTAGACTTTAATTTAAATACAGATTTTGATGTACAGTACTTCATGTTAATTGTAAGGGTAATAAGTTAGATGCTTTAGAAATGTTAGAAATTAAGAGGTTAATTAATAAGGACGTAAGTTTAGTTTTAAACGAACAAATAGATTTAAGCAATTCGCCACTTCTATACCGTTGTTATTGACCAGTTCGATTCCTCCCCCATCCCTAACCTAACGGTATTTTGGCCTACCTGTACCCAACTGCTGTGTGTTGGATTTTTTCTTGTTCCTTTAGTCTTTAAGTTGCCTTCGATAATGCCGTAGCTGGCGAAACCTAGGTTGGCACGGCTCAATAAAGATTTGTGAAACATTACAAAAAGTTTTCATTTATTTAAAAAAATTGTAGGTTAGAGAGTATATAGTCCTACTGTAATTTCGTCAACAAAGGAACAGATGTTTAGTATACCACTACCTGTACTTGATCTAACATGACTGAGTTTGCCACCTAAAAGAAAAAACCTAAACCAACTTACAGTAGGTCTACAGTCACAATTGCTTAGCCTATGTTCCCATACCATAGTATTTCAACAAGTAGTAGTATACTAAAAGTTATCCTTTAGTAACAATATTGTTTCATTTTGTACAAACCTAACCTCAAATTTAACCTTTCAGACCTATTTTAACTCCACTGATCACGTGATTACCGTAAGCGCGTAGCTAGATTGATAAGAATAAATTTATGAATAAAACTATTTTTTAAACGCTTACCCTAGTTTTCACCAATCTCACATTTGCACTTTCTTCACCAACATAAAACGCAGGTCGGGCATTACGAAGTCCTTGATAACCGTGTTCTAATTCTGTATATGACATTTCTAAACAAACACTGTTTTTTTCTAAAAATCATCACCCTTTTAAAAGTCGGTCACTTATTTTTAAAACTTCTCTCATAGTTAACTTGAAAAGCTACAAATAAAAAACAAAAGGTTCTAAAATTGTGAAAATACAATTTAATTAACAAGATTAAGTCATACCGGTACTGAATATCTGCACCTAATTATAATACTGTAAACAGATACGAATAAAAGGCTGATGTTGCACACAAACACGAATTTTCAACTCTAGAAATTAGAATCATTGATCGAGGAAATCACACACAGTAACAGCTTCATCGTCACTGCTACTTTCCTTTCACACTACGTCTAAAAATAACTGTAACAACTAACTGCGACTGCTGTGGAGACCGCTTTACTCTATGAAACAAACTGTTATCGCTGTAACCAAGACTGAGTGTTTTGTTGTTTAGACTATTTTGCCAGTTGAAGTTTGTTAACATTTTTACTCAGATGTTTCAGATTTGTTACAATTAATTATTATTTTAACAAAATGTTTCATTGGTTGAAATGTGTTAGATGTAGATGTGGTAGAAATCGATCATGCATTTTATTTAGTGTATAATTGGGGGATGTCAGAATTTAACCAAAGTCTGCAAAATTGTATATTATCGTTTTTGTTTTATTTTTTATACTAATCAGAAGTACAATTTTGACTTTTTGTCTCTGTCATAATGGACTCCATATGGATGTAGACAAAGTTATTTTTGAATAAAAGTATTGTAAAATGATGTTTTTTAGCTTCCAAGAATGCACTTATTATAATAATGGGTAATTAATTACCTTATTTAGTTATTTCAACCGTCAAGCGAGCTCTAAAATATATCCTTTTTGGATTTACCGGTTTCGGTGGTTCATGCCACCTGCCACCACCATCAGATCAACCTCAAAAATTATTCATTCCACTGTTGTAGAACACGTCGTAACACACTATACACAATTAACATAAAACATTAAAAACACAAACACTTGAACAAATTTAAATATATACACTGTGTAACGGAGTCCTCATGTGATATATGTGAAGTTGATTTTTCAGACAACAGTTTTTTAATGTTTTATGTTAATTGTGTATAGTTTGTTACGACGTGTTCTACAACAGTGGAATGAATAATTTTTTAAGTTGATCTGATGATGGTCGCATGAACCACCGAAACCGGTAATCCAAAAAGGATATATTTTAGAGTGCTCGACGGTTGAAATAAGGTAATTAATTACCCATTATTATAAAAGTATTGCATAAACCGTAAATTTTTGTAACTGTTTTAGTTCAATCAACTTGTTCAGGAAGGTTTTGCAGTCATTATATTGTAAGGGTACCTATTACACTGGCATAACAAAAGCGACTTTTCAGTAAGTGAAACACAGGTATGCAAATCACAACTAAAAATAACAGATATACATTTGAAACTGTTAGAGCGAATTCACAACTAAGAACAATCCCTATTCTTACTAAACAGAAGCAGACAGAAATGAATGTAAATCGATTATCACCGCCCTGAGTGTACACCCCAGGCAGACAGGATTATTGCGCACAATCTTCTGTGGTAAACATTTTACCAACTGAAAAATATATGACAGAATGTTTGTCAGATTTGAAAATATTTAAACTGACAGTTAAATCATAAAAATAAATCAAAGACAAAAACTTAGTTTTCACATTTATTTATTTCTGAAATGGTCAACATCATAATTAATGTTACAATCAATACAGATGTTAATAACTAAAAAGGAAACATCATTAATATCTTTTATGATAGATAAAACATATTGTACACACTACTGGTCTAACTATTAAATGGTCTAACTGGAATTTTAAAAAATTAACGAGTTAAAGTTAAAACCAACCTTCCGGCAGTGCCGCACCGACGGGGGGGGGCAGGCGGGGCCGCCCCCCCCCCCCCCCACCCAGAAGGTATTTTTTACTACTGTGGATTTTATTTTAAACTAATCGATCGTTGAATACCTAGTTGATATTCAATTAAGTACTACATTTATGATTAAATTCGTGATGTGATCAAGAAAATATAATCGTTCTTTTTTTTAAATAATTGTGATCCCTACCCTACGCAATCATGATTTTCTAACAGTCATGTTTGAGTCCCGGCGGTCTGGTTCATGAGTTAACGGCATACGAGCGCTGATAGCGCCGCGTTGATAACGTTGAAAACCGGGCGGTAAATTCCCAAGTTATACGGGACGTTGAAAGCGCGTCGTTGGTAACGCATACACAACGCGGGCCCCATGTTATACCCTGCGTTCTTGAGGCTTTGTCACATCGCGTCCCTCACTTCCAAAATGGACACCATTCAGTTAGGCTGTGTAGGTGTATTACAAATAGTAGAAACTACTGATGAATTGTGTATGAGGAAGGCTAGACAGTGAGGCACACACCCAGTGCATTCAAATCGTGTAACAAGCTCCGGCTGTACTCATACTGTCGAGCCGACCTGGTCCGTCGCGGAAATCCGTAGTAGTGGCTGAATCTATCAGACCCGCACCGTTCCGACATGTGTCGGAAGAAGGCGCGCGCATTCCACATCAAGATCAGTTAGTCTGGATGTCCTGCTTCTACTGTCACAACTACCGTGAATTGCAAAATCATTATGGAAGAACAGTAGAAAGGGACCGAACGTTCTTTCTGGTCGGGACTTGTGGCTATATCTACGCGACCCGCGCGGAGCGGAGCCGAGTCGAACCGTTCCGGTATGCTCTCAGAGCAGGGAAAAAATTCGGCTCCACGCGGGTCGACTTGGCTCGTCTGGATATAGCCACTCTCATTTAAATACACAGAGCGAATACTCCTTGAAAATTCTAAGGGCGGGAGTTCGTTTTGCCGGGACCGTGTGTCCGCAACCCGGGATCAAGTTGTTGCGGACACACGGTCCCGGCAAAACGCACAAACACTGCCTACAATATTAATCAGTTCAGGACTTTACACTTAGTAGGAACATAAAAACTTGTGTTTTCAAAATAAGAATTTGAAATTGATATATATTTTTATACAGTTCTATTTAGAACTAAATTACAAAACTTTTGTACATTTTCAAAAAAATACAAAAAATGTTTACTAATTTTTATGTAGGCCTAAAGTTGAACCTTTTTCTTTCGTTACTTGAACATTTTTTGTTTCTTAAGCTAATAACTTTGTAATATAATTCATCAACTTTTTACTGGCACATATGAGTTCTTTGAACCTTTCTCTACAAAAAAGCTATGGAACACTTTTGGATTGGATTATAATTACTATATTTGGCGAATATTTTGAAAATTTACTTTAACACGCACCGAAATGGCTTGGCATATTACAAAATTAACATCGACAATTGTAGGGTTAAAAATCTATTTTTATTTTTAGTTTATATTTTTGAAAATTATTATTAATTATATGATTCAAAATCACTATGCATTTGCAATACTTAACCTAAGCCATTGCAGACTATGCGCAATCTCGCATTTAGGTTGGGTGGAAACTTTGTTGATAGCAGTAGAGTAAAGTTACTGGCCTGTTTATTTAAATGTTATAGTAGTGCTATCAATGTTTTATATTGTAATATTATTATTTATACTTGCCTTAGCAATCCTTTTAGAAGTCTTTTTTATATAGTTTACAACTGTTTCACCTTTTCATTTTCAGGCATCATCAGAACGAATACACAAAAAACAGTTCTCACAATTACACTTATAAACAGAGATTAATTTGATATTTAACACATAAATAAATAAAACATAATAAATAAAAACACAAAACGACACTTTGTAAAACATTTAAAAACACTTGTTAAATTTATTTAAGTCACAGTATGCGACTTGTTTAGGGTTTAAACTTCCACCAGAAGGGTGGGGTTGGCAATTTACACAAAATAACAGACTTATACCTACGCCCATGCCGATTCCCCTGCTCCAAGCATCGATGTATAAACACACTGGATTGCGCGCTGAGTAGCTGAAAGGTTCGAGAAACGAGCCGGCCGGCGTGGAGCTTCCCCCTCCACTGGTGGGCTAGACCCGCGGTGGGCAGCGTGATAGATGGACAGTGATACACGTTCTTGTTGTTGTATACAGTTCAATTCTTTGATTTATCATCTACACTTTTTTATAATAATATGTAATTTTTGGGCAGAGGATATAGTATTCCTAAATTACTATTCAAAACAGGCCTAGTTTTGTTAGCAGTCTTGTAGGAAGAACATAAAAACTAGTGTTTTAAAAATAAGAAATTTGAAATTGATCAATATTTTTATACAGTTCTATTTTAGAACTAAATTACGAAACTTTTTTACATTTATGAAAAAAATTACAAAAACTTTTTACTACTTTTTATGTTGAACATTTTCCTTTCGTTACTAAATATGTTTGTTTTTTGAGCTAATCACTTTGTTAATTTTACTTCAATCATTTTCTTACTGGCAAAACTGGCATATATGAATTCTTTGAACCTTTATCTACAAAAAAGCTATGGAACACTTTTGAATTGGTTTAGAATAAACGTGTTGAATAAATGGTTGAAATACAAAAACTTGGACTATTTTTTTACAAATTTGAAGTTTACGGTCATTTTGTGAGCTTACCGTTTGAGATACAGGAAAAAATCAAGAATACAATTTTGTTGAAAATCTAATTTGCTACCCGCAAAATATTAGTTTTTAAATTCGACTTACAGTTAAGCCACAAACTGGCTTTGGAAAAAAGCTTACACTGAGAGAATTGGTCCTCAAAAGGAAACTTGAATTTATAAAAGTGTTTTCTTATGAGAAATTTTACGCTTAACAACTTTGCTTTGTTGTAATTTTTTATAAGCAATCATATTTTTTAGATATTAACGGTTTTTTGGGAAAAAACTCGTGAAAACTCATAAAAATCCGTTTTTAAACCCGACAAAGGTTTGAAGGTTTTTCTCCTATTAAAATACTGTACAAGCCATCACCGACCTCTTCCGTGACTATCTCATTTGACCCAAAACAAAACCTGAACTGTTAGTTTCCTTTTTTTACAAATTAATTCTTTATAACGAATAAACCTGTAGTTATTTTTTTAGTAATATAGCTAATTCATCCACCTTAAAAATCTGATCATCTGTATTATTAAATATATTTTTGGAAATATTTATAAGCACAAACTTTGTCAATTATTATTGCTAATATATTAAACATAGTAAAACTTAAGCAACATTTCAAATTCCATAGATACTCGACTGAAACCCCAGCCACTATAGACCTACTTATTTAAAACGTTTACGTTGTTCAGAAAAATCTGTTTCAAAATTGCTTTCTCAATTATTACATACTTTTATATAATACTAGCTGATCCGTACGGCGTTGCCCGTGGTGGTTGGTATTTTCAGTCTTTTTAACGTAATTGTATTCTTTTTAAGTGTTCAGTCAGTGAGTGGTATTTGGCTTTTATATATACAGATCTTAAATAATAAAAGCACTATTGTCATAATAATAAAAGATCTGAAATTATGATTTTAGTAACTTTGATCCCCCCAAACCCCTCCTAAAATTTCGAAATTTTTCATACCCTTTCTTAGTGAGCATCTATGGCCCTAGAGGAAGCTACATACCAAATTTCATTCCAATCCATTCGGTAGTTTTGAAGAAATCATGATTTAATAACTTTGATCCCCAACCCCCTTAAAATTCCGAATTTTTTCAAACCCTTTCTTAGTAAGCACTTATGGCCCTAGAGGAAGCTACATACCAAATTTCATTCCAATCCATTCGGTAGTTTTGAAGAAAACGTGATTTAATAACTTTGATCCCCCCAAACCCCCCTAAAATTTCGAATTTTTTCAAACCCTTTCTTGGTGATTACCTATGGCCCTAGAGGAAGCTACATACCAAATTTCATTCAAATCCATTCGGTAGTTTTGAAGAAGTAATTTTTTAATAACTTTGATCCCCAAACCCCTCTAAAATTTTGAATTTTTTCAAACCCTTTCTTAGTGAGCACCTATGGCCCTAGAGGAAGCTACATACCAAATTTCATTCCAATCCGTTCGGTAGTTTTTGAGAAATCGTGATGAGTGAGTCAGTGGGTTTTCGCTTTTATATATATAGACTACAAAATATTATTTTATTATTATTAGGATTGTATTTTAGAATTTCTATCAATGTAAGTAAACTGTAAATTATGATACCCAATACTAGTTTAAATAATACTTTGCAGTAGGCCTTTTAATAACCAGTTAATTCACAATATTTGTACCATGGTTTCATACACATACTAAATGAAGCAGATGAAACATAAATTAAGCTTAAATAATAATTGTAATTTTAAAATGTGTGAATTATTTAAAAATAGCAATTATGTAGATGTATATTACCTTCGTGGAATGTTTAATTGAATGACTAATGTGCCAAAAAATGATACATTCGTTTTTGAAACGATATTATTTTATATACCTTTAAAACTTATGTTTTCATTACAAAAATCTATCGAAAAAATACTTACTATACTCAGTCTACAAGAAGATGACATTTTATATTATTGAATAGTAAAATTTCTACTCGAAACCACATAAAACATTTTCATACAGAATAGCATACTATGAATACTGAGGCCTAAGCTATTATATGGTCCGAATTGATTGATTTATTTCTGTTGAGGAGGAACGTTAACCATCAGTGGCGTAACTATGGGGGGGGGGGATGAGGGGGATAAAACCCCCCCCAGAACCCTAAAAATAAATAATCGTATCTCAGCAATCCTACTTGTTTAAAAAAAAGTTGCTCAAGTTGCATGAAGCAAAAGTTGCTGGGTTTTCAATGTTTATTTGAGCCTGTAAACGATAACGATAGCTGTAAAGAGAAGTTGAATGATTTAGTCACTTTCTATTGCGAAGACATTCAGTCACCACCAGGTGACATATTTATTGAATTAAAGTTATGGCAAAATGAAGTTCAGAGGCAAGGGTTGGTGGAAGATATTTGCAAGTACGCAACTAAGGCACTCGACTGTTGCGATGTTTCGCTATATCCAAATATTTACAGATTGCTTAAAATACTTTGTACTCTGCCTGTTACTACATGCACCCCAGAACGGACATTTCAACTCTAAAAAGAGTCAAGACATACCTCAGAAATACTACTGGACAGGTAAGAAACAATTAATTCAATCAATAAATGTTATGCTTAAAAGTAAAATGTGTAAACGATAAAACTGTGAAACATATTATTTTCTAAATTTATAAGTTTTTACCACAGTTAAACACTAACACATCAGAAATAAATAAGTATATTGCCAGTAAAAATAACCAACCTATTTTATCTGTATTGTTATGTTACACTGTTGTATTGTTACAGACAAGATTAAACGGACTGGCAATACTCAGTGTTCACCGAGAAATCGACATTTCATCGGACGAAATTATTGATGACATAGCAAAAAAACCAAGAAAACTTGACTTTGTCCTGTAATGTACAGAGAATCTATCATCCCTTAACTCTCGTCTTGCTTTTTTATTATGCTAGTTTGCGTTCATTTTAGTATAAAAATATAACAAAAACTAAAAGACGTTTATAGATTTGTCACTTTCTGTAATAAATATTAAACGTAATTTTGTTTTTCTGAAATACATTCACCATTCATGTTATTAAGTAAAATGTTGTGTATTATTATCCGGTATGGTGTACACTCTATTCACTATTTTTTCTTTTCCCCCCCCCCCCCCCCCCCCAAAGCCAAATTCTAGTTACGCCACTGTTAACCATATCCTCTACATCCACAACTATGTTACAAAACATTCACAACGTATGATACAACCACCTTGCTCACATTACATTCGATGGCACAAGTCGCTACTTGATGGTTATTATGTCAAATGACAACTAGTACAGGTAGTTAAAAAGTTAAATACAATTAGAAAAATGTCGTTTCTGTAAAAATAGACATAGAAGTTTTTGGTTTTAAATGGTAGGTTTTATCCTAAAAACAGGCCTACATTAAAACTTACTGATGACATACACTGTATAACCTTCGGCACATGTCCGAACCCCCATTTAGGGCGAACTATTTTGTTTTTGTCAAATAATCGTTTCTTGTTGTCGTTATCAAAAAAGTTTAGATTCAAAATTTTGGCTTTTTTACATTAAAAAAAAAAATAATTTATTCCTAAATATGCTAATAGCGGTAAAAATATTTGTAAGTTTACTTTTTGAAGTGAAAACGACTATTGGCTAGTTGGGTACTTTTTTGCCAGGGTATTCAACCAGGGTACCGTACCTCCTCGATTCAATAATATACAGTTTATACACAATGTATGTTCACTGAGTTATCTCTCATTCTCTCTCCAATGAATATTATACAGGGCCGGCGAAGGACCATGCGGAACATGCGGACGCATGGGGCGCCGACGGGCCAGCAAAAAGTTCAAGACCAAGGCGCCTTCAAAATTTTACGAAAAATTTTTTTGCACCGAAAAATGTTTGCCTAAAGACGAGGCCGCCCTTTTCGGGGTTTAAAAGAAACTCCCTATTTCTGTTTAGCGCTTTTTTAGGGACAGACAACCTACACCGCTATAGGGCACCATCATTTCAGAGTCGGCGCCCTTTAGTTTCAGTGAAAAATTCGCCCCCCCCCCCTAAAGACTCGACCGCCCCGACTGCCCTTTTCGGAAATTAAAAGAAATGCCATATTTCTTTTTGGCGCCTCTTTACTGACACAAAAGACCACATACACAGTTTAGGGCGCCATCCTTTCGAAATCGGCGCCCTTTGGTTTCAATGAAAAATTCGAGACGCGACCGCCCTTTTCGGGAATTAAAAGAAACGTGGAAACGCCCTATTTCTTTTTGGCGCCTCTTTATGGTTAGACAAGATCAGGTACAGGTACAACTAGTATTGTATAGGGCGCCATCCTTTCGAAATCGGCGTCCTTTGGTTTCAGTTAACAATTTGCCCCCCTAAAGACGAGACTGCCTTACATTTTATACTAACTTCTTTCTTGTATGTGTGTGTGATATTAATGTAAAAACTTAACATTAACCTCAATCTTACAATGTTATCGAATTACCGATGTTACCTTATCTTATTGACAATTATACCTAACCCTTTACCTTTACCACGTTGTCATGATGTTACCAAATTGACTTGTGCTATTGTAATGTTAATCTTACAATGTTACCTTTTGATGTTAAAAAGTTAAAATTATGTAAAATAAATATTGTAATATGATTAATTTGGTGTTTTCAGTATTCCACTTCCCCCACTTAACTTTCCATTTTATCATACATTTATTTAAGGTCAAAAAGACCGATGCTGTATATGTATAGAGAATATTTTATATTTACTTTTATTTTTAAAACTGTTGCTAGAAGTTATATTTTAATTTGCTTTTATATAATTAAATAATTTCAATTTGTATACATTTGATAATGTACCCATTTTTTATTTCAATAAGGAGATATATAAATACATATACATATATAGGGGCGGGGGGAGGGGTTGTTGTGTATAGAGGGGGGCGCCAAAAATGACTCGCATGTTCAGGAAAAACCCCTTGCACCGGCCCTGATATTAGGTCTATATATACTATATTAATATCATCTAATATTAATATTGATTTGCAAGTATATACTTGTCATATACCAACGTGTGGTCTTTGCACAGCCAGTTATTTTTTTTTTATTTTTACAACTTTTCCATCAAGGTGAACTAAAAATATCATGAGATCATAAATGTTCAGCCTGAATTTTTTTAATAGAGTATTTAAAGAGTTTGAAAACATTTGTTTAATTCAGCTGTAAAAATTCGACTTTCTTTTTTTAATTATGAGATTTTAATTTTCATGTTTTCGCACATGAATTAAAAAGTTCTTGGCATCACTGATTTTAAGAATTTTAGATCAAAAGTGCAGACATGAAATGGTGGTTTTAAAATGTTATTTTGTAACATAATATAGTAAATTACTTTTTATTATATTTTCGAACCTTGTTTAATTTACCACATCCAGCATTATCACGTGGCTTCAGTATGTTATCATCAGCAGCATGAAAATACTTCAGAAGCTTCGAAAAGTGTTCACGGCTCATAATGCCAGCAATTGGTGGAAAACGACATTCATTAGACCAGTACATTCTCATACTAGGCATTTTTACAACATGAAGTAATTGCCAATAAATTGTTCGTAGGGCCTACTCATTATGTGATGCACCTAAAATGGTATCGTATATTTGACACGCGTATATTTTAGATTGGTATTGTTTGTGGAACGTATATAACAGCATTAATTTTAACAAAAAAGCATCTGAATTGTTTATTAATTTTAAAAAGGCGTATAATCTGTAAATAAAAGTATTTTGTCTTAAAAGCTGAAAATAGCCAGTATTACAAGTCTGTTGCAGAGATGGTTTGTGTCTTATCTTAAAAATCATACGAAATGTTCAAATTGGAAATTATTTAGCAACTCCAAAGTTGTAGAAAAAGACGTTTTATCGTCAAAACTATTCTTATACATTAACGATCTCTTAAATAAACCTTTTAAATGGAAAATATGCGCATTTGCAAACGACGTAGCACCTATGTACGAGGAATTAAGTCATTATTTTATACAAACTGAGGAGACTAAAACTAAAAATAATTATAAAACATTAATGAGTAGTTTTGGCCTAGAATCAGTGGCGTACCAAGGCGGGTGCGGGGGCGGGCGGGCCGCCCCGGGTGCCACGAGCCTTAGCCCTTAGGGGGGTGTCATTGTGGCAGAAAGAAAAACACCACCAAAAACGGGTAGAGTGTTAGAAAAAATATAAATAATTTGAGGTGATCTGTCGAAGTGAAAAGTAATCGCTACTTGCAGTGGAAATGTGACTGTGTCTAGCCTATTATTTGTATCAGAGAGTGCAGCGTGCAGGGTGTCGTGCTGGTGTACTGTCAAGGTCTCTAGAAAGAAAAGGTTACCTCATTCGGGAAATATCAAAAAAAGTGGAGTGGGGGCTGTGACGTAGTTGTTAGTATACCTAGACAGTGATCAAAGCTATCAAAGCTCTGTCGTTTACGTTTATACGCGTTAAATTAGTGTATATAAAGTGTTTTAGAAGTGTAGGTAGAAGAAATATATTATTTAGGCCTACAATGGATAGAAAATCAATTAATAAACCTAAATTTGGTTCCATTTGTGCGGTTGCAACTTGCAAATATTATTATGCAAAAGCAAAACTAGAAGGAAGAACTGATATATCATTTCACAGGTAAGCCTAGATATTTTTTGTTTCTATTGTAATAGTAAATAATA
>JAGFPH010000571.1:490752-505916 GCA_018207615.1 Philaenus spumarius
ATTATTGTAAATTGCAAATTAATGACATAAACATAATGTTTTTGAAAAGGTTAAGATATATTCTTACAATTACAAATGTTGAAATGTGTAACTTAAGTATCATTTAAAAAAACTGCAACCCCAAAAATAGTTTAATACATCTATTTTTAAAAAGATGAGGTGATTTGTACGACGAAACATACATCTTTCATGGTAGCGCGGTGTTTTTATACTATAGATGACGTCACTGGACAGGGAACGGGTCGAGGGGTTTGAGTTTGTTTATATGACTATGAGGTAACCTTTCCTTTCTAGAGACCTTGGTGTACTGTGTGTATGCCTGACATGAGGGAATGGCGAGTGAGTAGGGTATGGTGACGGTGCGGTGTGGAGGGGTGATCAGCTGTGTCTACTCTCTACTCACACGGTATCCAGCGTACCCGCCCCGCGAGTGAAATTAATTGTGTTACGCACAATCACAATAATCCTGATCCTCGCCAGAAATTATTGATCTCAACTGTGTGTGGTTAACCAACAGGTAAGGTTTACCTTTTTCTGTTAGTCAGAAATAGCTTTTTCTGTTAATGCATAGAAGCTAGATACTGCCTAGCGCACAAGACTGTTTTGAGGTTACTTATGTCTGATTTCTTTTTTTTAAATGACGACGTTGCCTGTGGGTGCAGGGGGGGAGATAATGAGAGAGAAGGTCGACTCAAGGTAAAATAAACGGTATCAGTTAACTGACACAAACTTTCTACCAACTTACTGTAGTCAAAATAATATTGTTTTTAATCATTTTATTTACTACTTTTTAGAACAAAACAAAAAAATAATATTCTACCTACGTCAATCGTATAAAAAAATGATTGTCCCAGGCGGGATTCGATCGCGCGACCTTTGAATTACTGGCCGTGCTCGCTACCGTGGTGCTACCCCGTGCGGCCGCTGCCGCGATGCTAAATTGACAACACAAACTTGTTTATTTTTAAACATTTCCCCATAATTATAAAACGCCGAAGTTTTGATAAAAGCGGGTGGTGTCATTTTGATTGGCATCTTAAGCACTATAAATACTGAAAATTTGATCAAAATCGTTACAGCCGTTTTTGAGAAATTTGCATTTTTTATGGGTTTTTAGGGGTAAATTACCCTTAAAAATTAAAAATTCCAAAAAATGAAAAACCGCCTGGAGATATTAGGGTTTAGTACCTACATACCAAATTTAATGAAAATCGGACCAATAGTGTCTTCTCTGGTCGTGTATACATACAGACAGACTGACAGACAGACACCACTCTAAAAACACTTTTTTGGGTTCAGGGAGCACCAAAACAAAAAATTCCACTAAAAATATTTTTGGGTTCAGGGAGCACCAACACAGATACTGCACTACACAATTTTTGGGGGTTCTGGGAGCACCAAAACAGATAATTCAACTGAAAATTCAAATTCGAACATTTTTACGAAAACAATACTTTCTCCATATAACTACGTATAGGGTGGAGAAAGTAAAAAGCACACACAAGAATAAAATTGAAGATTAAATGAAATTGGAAATTCAAAAGAAAAAAAACGCGTTTGGTTGTTTGATTTGAATTAAATGCAGGCCCTGATTTACCACAAGGCAGACTAGGCAACTGCCTATATCAAAGCCCACTAAAGAATACCGTTGAAGGACGGGCTTGTGTACACCGAGACCTTGAACGCTCCAATCGCCGTAGTGCGACGTTGTCACGTTCTTCCCACGCTTCTAACTGACTCAACGCATTTATAATTCTTTAAACTGTGCGATCAAGCCTCGAGTGGTAAATACAAGGAGTGTTCGAGGCTAGTAGATATGGCAACGCTGCTCGCCCATCCTATTGGCCGCCTAGCAATGGTATTCTTTAGTGGGCTTTGATATAGACCGCAAAATTGTTGGAGGCACAAATTTGACAGATAATTTTTTAAAACAGTTTTAGTAAATATTTTCAAGACGATATTAAGATTTAAAGCTCCTTCTGGCAGTTGGAAATTTTTATAGGGGAGAATGGGGGAATCCCGGTAGTCAGGTAGCCCCGGTAGGTTGTGTATTGCCATTCTGACAATATTCTTTCAATGTCTGATGGGTGCTGCGATATAGTGGCGTTCTGGTGAACTAAAATTCCAAACGCCGCCATTAACGAGTCAGTAGTTTTGGTTTGACGACGCTCTGAATTTTCAGGATGTGTTTATTATAATTTTTGCCTGTTTTCAACTCATTGTAAGTACCATTTGCTTTTAAATTCAATTATTGTTACAAATACCATATGTGGTATATTTTGTTAGCTTCAATTTAATGTAGTATTCGTATAGTTTTAAAACTTCTGTCAGGGCCTTTAGGTTAGTTTTCGTTAACCAGACCTTTTGGGTAATCCCGGTAGATCACGATGGGGTAATGGCACTAGCTTACCGGCGCTCCCCTAAACAGACGGTAAAACTATAATAAGCCAAATAATATATTTTTTTTACGTTAGGCATAGGCTAATACATTTTATGGCTCTGTTGCAGATGCCAAGAAACTATAAACGTAAGACTACCAGGGGGAGCTGGGGGGAAGAAACCCTAAAAGGAGCTTTGAAAGCAATAGAAAATGGATCATCAATAAATGCAGCTAGCAAACTATTTCAAATTCCATTCAGCACTCTTCAAGAGCGTAAACAGAAGTCTAAACAGACAAAACCTATGTTAGGGCGCAACAGCACCTTTTCCTTGGAACAAGAGGAGGCTCTAGCTACCAGAATCAAATATTTGTCTAATATTTTCTACGGATTGTCAACTCATGAAGTAAGGCGAGTGGCTTACGAGTTCGCGGAGAAAAATAATATACCTCACAGATTCCCACAAAATGAGCGTTTGGCAGGCCGAGACTGGCTATATAATTTCTTGAAACGGAATCCCTCTGTGGCTACCAGAAAACCCGAAGCCACGAGTATCAACAGAGCTACTGCTTTTAGCCGTGAAAATGTAAAATTATTTTTTGATAATTTAGAACAGGTTTATGGGAAAACTATATATTCAGCAGATCGCATATACAATGCAGACGAGACCGGAATAACTACCGTTCAAGAACCTGGTACCATTTTGGCTACAAAAGGGAAAAAAAGAGTAGGATCCGTTACGAGTTGGGTAAACTTGTTACGGTAATGTGTGCGATGAGTGCGGCGGGAAATTTTGTACCCCCCATGTTTATTTATCCGCGCAAAAGGATGAGTCCCTTGCTGAAAAAGGATGGTCCATCATGTGCCATATATGAATGTTCCCCTAAGGGCTGGACAAACGAAGGCCTATTTGCAACCTGGCTTAAACATTTTGTACAGCATACAAATCGACTGTGGATAATCCAACAATATTAATATTAGACAATCACAACAGCCGTACAACTCTAGAGGCTTATGATATATGTAAGGCCAATGGAGTCACCATAGTGTCATTACCTCCGCACTGCTCCCACCGACTTCAGCCTCTCGACGTTACGTTTTATTCACCCCTTAAAGGGGCATTTAAAGCAGAGTGTGACCGGTACATGAAATCCGAGAGGCTGGTAAGAATTACCCCGTATGAATTAGCAGGTCTTTTTAACCATGCATATTCAAGAGTGTCAACCGTTGGAGTTGCTGTGTCGGGTTTTAAAGTAACTGGTATTCACCCTTTAAACCCAAATATTTTTTCTGATGTTGACTATTGCGCTGCAGATGCACTTTTAGATGGACCAAACCTGACTCTTCCAGTTGTTGAAAATGACGAGGTGGAAATAGAGACCAGGGGAGCAGCTTCAGTGGCACTGAGCAGTGCTGAGCACCAATCCTCACAGCCAGAGGTCAGTGACCAAGTTTTGAATGTCACATTTGAGGACCTAATCCCCCTTCCATCAACGTCTTCTGCTCCTGCAAAATTCAAACCAAGGGAAAAGCAAAAATCGTCGATTTTGACGTCAACACCTAAAAAGAAAGAGTTAGAAATTGCAGCAGAAACAAGGAAGAACAAGGAATTAAAAAAAGAAAATGCAGAACTAAAGAAACGAACAAAAGATCTTTTTCGTCAGTTAGATTTACCAATGCCTACAAAGTCTATTAAAAAAGAGAAGGCGGTTCAAAAAAAGAACTTCAAGCCTAAGAAAAATAAAAAACAAGAAGATTAAGAAAGACTTCTCAGACTCCGACGATGAAGATGCAAATGGGCCTATTGACGAAAGAATTCTTTGTGACGATGATGAAATGGATGATTTACCAGGAACTGAAAATGAAAACACATGCTTTGTATGTGGTGAGTTTGGTCAAGATGGAGAAATATGGTACCGATGTACAGGCTGTGGCATTTGGGTGCATTCGTTGTGTAGTGCAGCGGATTCACCAGAGGCATTCCTATGTGACAAGTGCATTAAGGGCTAATATGACTGTCCCACTTAGTAGATTAAGATTTTTTATCATGTAATATCATAAAAAAATATCATTTAATATCTTAGATTCTAAAATATATTTTTCCATTACTCTTCAAATGCAATTAATACACGCAAAGTCTGATTGTTAAGACTGACATTTATTCAACTTATGTTCCTAATATTGTTATAGTATTTCTTATAAATAAAGAGAATTGAGTGTTTTTATAACAAAATTGTTTATTATTTATTACATCCTCTAAAATAGGGAGTCAAATAGCTATTCAATATAACATTTTTATATAAAACATTTTATCCATATAAAATAAATGGCCAAATACTCTACTGTCATTACCCCAAGGGTCGGGCAATACCGGTAGATGTAATAGACATAGTTGTTATTTTTTTATATTTTGTATTTAAGTGTTAGACATGTAAGATATTTATGGTGTAAACTAGACATTCTAATCTATAAAGGAAGATATAAATAATATGTTTGCATTCGTTGAATGGCATTTTGTGAGGGGAATTGCTTAACGTACCGGCATTCCCCCATTCTCCCCTACTGGCAGGCACTTTTTACTACTCGAACACATTGTCATTTAAACACCTATAGGCCTATAATCTAATCCATACATTTCCGAGTTCAGAAAATAAAACAAAACATTTCTGTTTTTATTTTTTTGTACAATTACTTGGTAAATGGAAATGTCATAAGTTGACTCTTTGGGAAAATGCCAGAAAAAATATAATAAATACAAGATATATACAAAATTGAGACAAAATAAGTATCTACAAGGAACAATAAACAAATTATAATAATTCAAAAAATACGTTTACGGGAGACAAAAAAATTATTTTTGCGAAATTTTCAAAAAATTACCTTCAAGTATTAGTATTAAAGAACTTATAAAAATGTAAAAATTATAAATTAGTGTTTCTAGACTATATTACATTATAAAGGATAATATAAACCACAAAAATCACTCCAAGTGTAAAGTTGTGGTTTGTCTTATACATAATAAAAAATATAGGCTACATTGTCTTCTAAAAACTAGAATTTGTTTGTCCATGAGTAAAAAAGTTAATAAATACACAAATATGTTTGCAAAAAGAGGCCTATCTTGTTATAAATATACAAAAATGTAATACACAAATTATTTAGCAAATAGCCTAAAAGCCTACTTATTCCGAAAGTAGGAAAAAATCTCTTTTACAAAGTATGGTAAGGAGGCCGGGCAGCCTACTCGAATTACAGAGGATACAGAAACTTGTATTGATCATGTTTTTGTTAGTTTTACATAAGATTTGAATTAATGTGGAGGCACAGACCGCACAGATAATTGAATCGCATGTTTTTCTGATCATTAGCCCAGTCGGTATAGGTTACAACTACCAGTAATTTGCAATACGGCTGATTTTTTTTTTATGAGTACCTTAAAGTATGTAGATTAACATAAAAAAAGTTTACCAATCGATTTCCCAAAGTCGAAAAAAAAAAATCGATTAACATTTTTTTTTAATATTTCGAGCTGAGATGAAGATAGAGAAAAATTAAAAATACCACCGTGTAGGGGAGGTATGTTTCAACAAAAAAGGTCATATGTATTTATTTCGTCTGAGCAATGGTTTGTCTGGAAAAAATTCGATAATGCAGTTATGTATTTTGCAGCAGGGGAAATCACTAAAAGGGGACATCTTATTCATATATGAAGCGTTGACTCATTCTAAATTGGCCGAATTTTAATATATCGAATTGAAACTTGACATAGGAGTTAAAATATATATTTTTAACATTTATGCTGAGTCTCAGCTTGTTATCTTGAAAATTACCCGATCTAGGAGTCGATTTCGATAATCGATTTTAGGAGTACCGGACCCACGAACTAATTTCAATCTATTCCAGTTTCGTCAATTTTTGGAATATCAACATCAAATTTGTTTTAGAAGTTGAGTACACCAGTATAAATATTCTTAGTAAGTATGAACGATTTTATTCATGTTATTTTTAAAAACGAGGCGCTTGAAAATAGTCTTCAGTTTTACCTATCTCGTTTTAACTATAACACCTTTGGATTCAACGACACCATTTTCGACATTTTTGAACATATCGATTTAAAAATTGGTACAGAAGTTAAAAACACAATTATTTTTTTGCTATACTTATTTTAAAAACTATATTTAAAAAATTGACTAATCTGCAGCCGATTAACTCAAGCGTTTTGATGAAAAATCTAAAAAGGTCTAAAATTATACTTTTTTAAGTTACTTGTGCTTTTAAAAGTAAATAATAAAAAAGGTTTATACTCCTTGATCTTGTTTGAATCTATATATTGAACTTGTAAAAAAACTTTCAGGTTGATATTTTGAAAATTTTCTAAACTGGAGCTGTTTAAAATGAATTGGTGGGTCCGGTACTCCTAAAATCGATAAACCCATTGAAAAGTCAAGTGGCTCTAGATCAGGTAATTTTCAAGATAACAAGCTGAGACTCAGCATAAACGTTTAAAATATATATATTAACTCCTATGTCAAGTTTCAATTCGATATATAACAATTCGGCCAATTTAGAATGAGCCAACGCTTCATATATGAATGAGATTTCAACTTATAGCGATTTCCCCTGCTGCAAAATACATACCTGCATTATCGATTTTTTTCCAGACAAACCATTGCTCGGACGAAATAAATACACATGACCTTTGTTTAAAAATACCTCCCCTACACGGTGGTATTTTTTATTTTTCTCTATCTTCATCCCAGCTCGAAATATTAAGGATAATCGAAGAGAAAAAAATGATAATCGATTTTTTTTCGACTTTGGGAAATCGATAGACTGGCAAACTTTTTTTATGTTAATCTACATACTTTAATGTACTTATAAAAAAAATCAGCCGTATTGTAAATTATTGGAACTTTTGGTCTAAATTTACCCCTACCGACTGGCCTATCATGGCATTGTTGACTTTGAGGTTAGGGGAGTTGACTTCGATCGGTAAACATGTAAAAGACTGCAATAGAGACTCTAAAATGACATGCAGTATTCTGAAACAGATAACTGGTCAAAGTGAGTCAATTGGTTGGTTGATGGTAAATTACAGGATGATGATGAGTTAGTGGCTGATAAGTTCAACACATATTTTTTGTCTATTGTGGATGATATATATCTTGTGAACTAGATCATACTAATGATTCGTATTGTGTTTCATTTAGGGGTTCCAATCCCGGACCACTTTCTCAATCCCGGGATTTCGGGATTGCCGGGGGATTTTCTGATAACCTTCCGAAAATTAGGTTTTGTAGTAATTAAACTCCTATAAATTTGTTTTTATTTATATTAAACCCTCCATAAAATAATTTATACATTTATCCTATATACTTAATAAATTTATTTGCGTTTTTATAGCATATATTTGTATCTTTTCACTTTTGCTTTGTATGATTTTTAAACTGTATATTAGATTTAAATTTTCCTAGTATGTCAAAGACGTCAAAGTTTTACCAACGGTTACCTAATAACCTTTTTTTAATAATATGTATATTAAACCTATAAGATTGGTTTGCCTAACCTGGGGCTGGGAACTAGGAGGCATATCCAAACAACAACATATGAAATTGGTATTTATTTATGGAACAAACTTTAGTAATAAATATTTTAAATGCTGAACGACCACAAGCGGTAAAAAAGCTACATATATACTAAGTGAAAGTGAAGTAAACAATGTAAAACTTCGTAAAAAAACAGAAAAACATGTAAAAGTACACACATTTTTTAACTTACAATAAAGAAAAAACTTTGAAACTAAATATCTACAGTAATAATTTTAATTTCTCATGTAATACCAAAACGCACGAACAAAATAATACTCTAAGTAGGCTACTCAGCTACTCTACTACTTAAAACTAATTTTATTACACACCAAACTATAGTAAACATTATTGTGATACTTTATATTATTTTAATAGCATTTAGCATATAAAAAGTAATGACAATTTACTGCATTTTATGTATTAAAACTGTAATATTCAAAGTTTAAAATTTTACATATTGTACTCTAGTAACTCGAATGTATGAATATTAAAAAGTAACATTCGCAGTTTGACATCATCAGTTCTAAGTATTGACATAAATTATCGTAATTTTTTTCTTTTAACAAATTAAAATTATATTGGATTACAATAATTTTGTAATAACAATAGTTACTATACTGTATGATTTACATCATACAATCTGGTTCACGTAGAAAATAACAAGTAAAATATAATTTACGACAAAATTCGTGTTTTTTTTAACTATTATCAAACCCGAAAATCTCGGGACCGTAAAATCCCGTATTTTGACGGGACCGTAAAATGATCCGGGATTGAAACCTCTACTTTCATTCTATCTAGAAGCTTGTTTTCGTGGCAGGTGTGAGCTTCTCCCATGTTTTTAGATTCAATTTCAGAAAGAGATTGATATTGTTTGGGAGATTAACTGTTTAAAAAATAGGAAATCTACTGGCATTGATTTTAACCGCTCGACTATGGATTACTTACATATCGTAAATTTATCGATGTCTTGCTATACGTTTTTAATTTTAGTTTTGGTTCTGGTGTTTTCCCGGACCAACTCAAAGTGATTCCTATTCAAAAAAAAAAAAAAAAAAAAAAAAAAAACTATAATTTTCGATCAGTATCCCTTGTTTTAACCTTTTCAAAGATACTCGAAAAAATTATGAAACGGAAATTGATGGGTTATTAAACAAAATTAACTTTTTTAGCAGTACAAAATATGGATTCAGAGAAGGTTTGAGCACAGAAAACGCTCTTTCAAATTTAATAATGTGTGTAAATGAAGGCATTTTGGTAAATGTGTGAGTGGGCTTTTAGTCTTAGACATTAAACAAGTTTTTGATACTGTCGATCATTCGATATTGATCCATAAACTTTCAAATTGTGGTATCAGAGGAGTTGTATTGAGCTGGTTTCAAGGCTATCTTGCTGGAAGGAAACAACGTGCGAGGATAAATGGTGTTATTAGTAAAATGGGACAAATCAAGTATTTAGGGCTACCTCAAGGGTCTGTTTTGGGTCCTACATTGCTTCTTATATTTATTACCTTGGTAATGCGCGACTAAATGGCAGCTTAACATCGTTTGCGGATGGTACATGTAGTTGATGTTAAACAGGCCATGAATGGTGACCTAAGAGCCTAAGATGGTGGATTTAAAAAATTCGTTTGGTCCTGAGTGTGGAAAAACTATGTTAATTTCATGTTTAAGGGAAGTTATGACTTCACGGAGAATGTAATATATCCTTGCTCGTGAAATTATAATATATAATTGTACGCGTGAAAGAAGTTTTTGCAAAAATGTGAGTTCTGTTGTTAAAGCAAGAAGCTGCATACAATATTTGGGTGTTTTCCTCGATAATGAATTAAATTGGAAAGTTCATTTGTTTGAGTTGAAATCTAAGTTAGGTTGTGAAATCTATATTAAGAGTGTTTTATTTTCTTAGAAATGTGTGTCCTCCGGATGTTAAGCGCATGATTTATTTTTGACTGGCTCAAAGTATAGAGTATGGTTTATATAGTTGGGGAGGGACTTACATTAGAGTAGGTTGGAACATTCAAACCCATTATTCCTCTCTTTACAAAATATTATAATTAAGATACTTGTTATATTTACAAAGTAGCCTACTTCAGTCATTTTAAATGGAAACAGACAGCTTTCTGATCGGTTTGATGGGAGAAGGGTACGGTTAAGAAGTGCGGAAATTTTGTAGTGCCAAAGCCTTTTCAGACTTATTTTATGAAGACTTTTGTTTAATGTACTGCCTGGCCACATCAAATGTAAATTCAAGTACGTATTTTTTTGTGAAAATAAAGAAATTGGCTCTTTGAGCAGGAGGATGTTGAACACTTGTTAAATGTACATAGTTAATAGTTACTATATAGTAAAGTGATCTTTATGTATTGTTGCTCGTACAATGGTCTAAAATATGTGTATTTATTTTGTAATTTGCCTTTTTTGCCTTGTTTTCTCTCTTGTTTAGTAAGAACATGTGAATGTAATATTTGTGTAGAATACGATATTTTTGGGAGAACAATAATTTCTGAAAAACTCTTTGTAAATTATATTTTTGTATTTAGGAGCTGTATATCTTTAGGATTTAGGTTAATTTTTGTCTTGCTGCTGTCATACTTATGTTTCGCAAAATTTCCGAGTGGCTATCCCCAAAGCGGGCTATGCCTTTAGGGGAGCCGAGTATTTTTCTTTGTTTTTTCCTCTTCCAGATTAATGTGGGGGTTTTTTCTTTGAACTATATTATATTTTTTATTCAAGTAAATGTGTTTTTACTTTGAGTTTAAATAAGCAAATTTTATTGTAATAAGCTATGTATATTAGTTTTATGTATAGGTGTGTAAGTGCGATTGAGCGAAAGCGTATATAATTAAAAATATGGTACAAGTCAAGGTTCACTTCATGTCTGTTGACTTTTGTTTTTTCTCTCACTGATTACTAGTGTATAAAATAGCTGAAATAGATGTGTTGATATTTTGTAGGCCTATCTGTATTGCTTCTGGAGGGAGTGGATAGTAAATAATAATAAAAAATGTGGACAAATTGCTCCAGAAATGCTACCAAACGTTCGCAATCGCTTCTTGAATCGAATTAATGTATGCGTTGCCGTTAACGGTAATCAGTTTGAGCATTTAATTGGACATTCAAGTATTAATTACTACTTTCCATTTATTTATTATTTAGTTTAATTATTGACTCGATAAATTACGAATTTCAATTCGTAAAAACTTTTATTCGACATAAAATGAGTTAATTGTTAAAAATGTAATACTGCAATTATGATTTAGTCGTTTTAATTTTTATACACAACCTAATTTATTCAACTTGTGTGACAATAACTGCAAATAATTTTGCTATCGATTACTCTTTTTTCTAATGTAATTAGTTGAATTATTGCATTTCTAATAGGTAATAGTTACATTATTATAAGTTTTTTACATTCAAATAAAAGTAATAAGAAAAGATTCAAAAATATTTCGCATTTAAGGGTTTAAACAACCCCTGAAACCATAAATATTATTTGTTTTATATCTCAAAAACCATATGGCCTAGGAACGTTGAATTTGCTACACATATTGCTCATAGGCCTTAGATTTGAACTTAGAAAGAATTTTGAAATATTTCGCGTTTAAGGGTTGAAACAACCTCTAAAAACATAAATATTGTTTGTTTTGTATCTAAAAAAACCATATGGCCTAGGAATGTGGAATTTGGTACACATATTGCTCACATATCTTAGATTTGCATTAAGAAACAATGTTTAAATATTTAGTTTTTAAGGGTCGAAACAACCCCTAAAACCATAAATATTGTATGTTTTATATCTCAAAAACCATACGGCCTAGGAACGTGGAATTTGGTACACAAACTTTATTACGCATAGGTGCTAGAGGCGAACTAAGAAAGGATTTTAAAATATTTCGCGTTTAAGGTTGAAACAACCCCTGAAACCATCAATATTGTTTGTTTTATATCTCAAAAACCATATGGCCTAGGAACGTCGAATTTGCTACACATATTGCTCATAGGCCTTAGATTTGAACTTAGAAAGAATTTTGAAATATTTCGGGTTTAAAGGTTGAAACAACCCCTAAAACCATAAATATTGTTTGTTTTGCATCTAAAAAACCATATGGCCTAGGAATGTGGAATTTGGTACAAATATTGCTCACATATCTAAGATTTGCATTAAGAAAGAATTTTGAAATATTTCGCGTTTAAGAGTTGAAACAACCCCCAAAACCATAAATATTGTTTGTTTTATATCTCAAAAACCATATGGCCTTGGAACGTGGAATTCGGTACGCAAATTTTATTGCTCATAGGTGCTAGAGTCACAGTAAGAAAGGATTTTAAAATATTTCGCGTTTAAAGGTTGAAACAACCCCTGAAACCATAAATATTGTTTGTTTTATATTTCAAAAAACATTCCGCATATTGCCGTGGGGATGGCATGCGAATCACGCAATGCTTTGTGTATTGAAGATACTCCCAATATGCGGAATGGCTTGCGAAGCATGCAATGCATTGTGTATTGAAGATACAACCAATATGCAGAATGGCTTGCGAAGCATGCAATGCATTGTGTATTGAAGATACTCCCAATATACAGAATGGCTTGCGAAGCACGCAATGCATTGTGCATTGAAGATACAATCAATATGCGGAATGGCGTGCGAAGCATTTTGCAGCTATTCAGCACCGTCGTGAACAGACCTATTTCCCAAATTGTTGGTTGAAACCCTAAAACATGGGCCTATAAACTTAATTTTGAAAATTTTCTCAACTCACGTCAGCAGTTCAGCTGCATGGTCAAATTATTATGTTTGTCCAGGGATATTCCGGAATTAATGAACCGATTTTGATAAATCTTTTTAAAGATAAAACTTCTGTGGACCCATTGACATTTTTTTGCGTGGGTATCTAAATGAAATCTCAAGTCGCGAATCGTCACAAATATCTCACGTCACGAATCCATTGAATTTTTCTCTAGTGTAATATATTACTGGTTTATAGCTGTCGTACCAGCTTTGTTCAGGTAAATAAGGAAAACTTGTTTTTCTATCATACCCGGAATCCTTCATGTAAATAAGCAAAAAATTGTATAAATGTCGTTCAGGAGACGTTGTAAAAGACTTAGTTCAGGTAAGTAAGTGAAACATTTTTATACCTTTCTTTATAGCTTTTAGCTGTTTTTTATAACTTTTTTAATAAAATAATAAAAAATAATTTTAAAAAAACGTACTACTTAAATCGCATTATACAGTAAATACAAATTCATAAACACCTTTTAGGAAATAATTTTTTTTTAAATCTGCACATCACTCTAAAAATAAAAAATAATAAATTTTTGAAAAAAAACTTCAAAAAAACAAAAACAACAAAATGCTGAAACTAAAAAGTAAAAAATAATTAGTATATTGAGCAATCGTAATTTATTCAAAGCCGACGCAAACAAATTTTTGAAGTCGGTGCCAAATTTACCTAGAATTTAACACTATTTTAGTTCTTCTGAATCTACTACTCCTTAAATTTCATATCCATTTCTTCAATCGTTAAAAGATACAATGATCGCTCAGAAATATGTTTTTTTCTCTTTTTTACCATTTTCTAACAGCTTATCACAAATTCCCAAAACAATCACTACCAAATTTATTGAAATTTGGACAGGATGTCTGTCGGGTCAGCTATTAATAAAATATTTCTTAAAAAGCCAGTTTATTCAAATTTTTATGATTTAACAAATATTTTTGTTGAAAATTTGAGTCAACTAGGTATAAATACATTACATAAATGCTCACAACGTCGCAAATTCATTTAGGCCTACATTTACACGAATAAAATGAATTCAGAGTTGTGTCACGCATTTAATAAACTAATATAAAATTGAGTTTACGTCCGTACATGCATGTATGCGTACGTGAGTAACATATAATATAACAGCTAATTTCTCTCATAATTGGTAGAATACTTAAACAAACCCAGCATAGATTATACTTTGGGGTTATGTTTACAACTCCAATCATTATAATTGCTCGTAAAGTTGATTTATTTAAATAAATTAATAATAAATTTGGCGCCGACTTCAAAAATTTGTTTGTGTCGGTTTTGAATAAATTACGTTTGCTCAATATACTAATTATTTTTTACTTTTTAGTTTCAGCATTTTGTTGTTTTTTTGAAGTTGGTTTATTTTTTCAAAAATTTATTATTTAAAATATGCTTGCAACACGCACCGAAATGGATTGGCATTGCAAAAAATTAGCAAAGGGATAGGAAGAGCCAGGTAGGGGGGGGGGGGGTTCTAGAGTAATGCTACTGCAACTTTGTCCACAGTTATGAATTTAACATTTTGCTTATAAAACTGTTAGAAGGAAATCAGTTTACTGTAAGCAAACAATAGACCTACTTTATGCTTACCGTATACTGTAATAATAATTTATGTATGTAATTGTACTCTAATTGTACACCTATACTTTTTACTACTATTTATTGTGTTAGTATCATTAAATGTATTTAATTGAAAGCTTTAAAGTCACAAACATAATAAGTGGGTGAATGTAGAGAGAAGTTAGATGATAATATTAAGTAAACTAGTGCTGATAATACCAGTTACTAATCTGGGAAGACACTAACATGAGTTTTAAAATAATTATCTGAACAAATAAAATCATTGTCTGCAAAAGATAAACATTGCATCTTTAAGAGCAAATAAATCGAAGCCCTAAGGTATTTCTGTAAATTTTCTGAATTTTTACACAAATTAGAATGACGACGAACATTGTGATATGATGGGTAGTTGTCAAGATAACACCTTCAAATTTGGCACGGCGCATTTTTGGTGGTCTTTGATTAAATATATTACAAAAGTTGCGTTTCAAATATTAATGTGATTACAAGTCCCATAATATATATTGATTATTAAATATAGTTTAGTTTAATAACTTATATTACTGCATTTAAATTATGTAATTTAGTATGTATACTAATTTGTACTAATTTTTGATATCGGTTTTGAGTGATTTGGACACATGTCCGGGCCAGCGAACAAATCTGAAATATAGGGTTTTTTTAAGTATAGGCAGGTCCCTGAAGGTATACTAATAATGAAATGTAGTATGCTAATATTATACTACACTAATTTTTGACAAAGGTTTTGAATGATTTGGACACATGTCCGAACCAGAGACATGCCTCCGCCATATTGTTTTATTACGTCTAGG
>JAGFPH010000572.1:16784-31579 GCA_018207615.1 Philaenus spumarius
TCAGGGGTATTACCAAGTAAACTATTTTAACACAACTTACAAAATGAGGAAGTACAATGTCCATTTCAGAGGAGTTGCCAAGTAAGCTATTTTAACACAATTTAAAAATGAGAAAGCACATTATCCATTTCAGACCTATTACCAAGTTAACTATTTTAACATAACTTACGAAATGAGGAAGCACAATGTCCATTTCAGAGATATTTACTAAGTAAACTATACGTTCTGCTATATACACATGTGCACTGTAGTAGAGCGTGACGGTAAAATCCGATTCACCGCTCGCAAAATATTTTGGACGCTGAACGCCTATAGAAAGTTTACACTTCAATAAACGAGATAAATGGTTTTAATTTAACATTGCTCTTACTGGATAATAATCCAACATGGACGCCGTACAGCAGACCCTTAAGGGTATGGTCCAGTAAAAGAGAAAGCGACCGGTGACTCCAGCCAAATCTAAACAATGCAATTTCTTGCAGCTGGGCGCTTTGACATTGCCTCATTTAAAACCATTTTGTGAATCCATCTTTTGTAATTTATTGCTGAAAAAAAACAACTGAATATTCCTTATGAAATTGCGGATCCGGCTTGCGATTCACTTTTACTTATACATTTTGGATTGTGTAAGAAAAAAAAGTTCAAATTTGGTACTTCAAAATACCAAGTGACGAATGAACGAGATATAAAAAAATTGTGTGCTAAAGACCACACGGGAGAAGTGTAAATTTATATGGCGATATTCTAATGAATATAAAATACATTATGGAAATTATTTTGTGTCATCAAGTTGGACATCTGAATCAACTGTTTATCTGTTATTTTATTTAATTGGTTGCTATGGCCATATTCAAGAAACATGTATTGGTTTCTTTAATACATATTGGAAACTGTATTGGTTTTTCAGTCTAGGTCTAACCTAAAATTATTAAAGGTTATACATTAGAATTAACTGTTAATCTGTCATTTTATTCAATTAAATTGTGTTAACGCTTTAAATCTATGACGTAGGACAATCTGTTACACTTATACATCCAACTTAATATACTAAACTACCAATGAGTTCATGGCCTAACTGGCTAAGGCGTTCTTTGGTGATGGACTCTGCTGGTTCGAATCCTCGGCAAGACCAAAACTTTTTCAAACTGACGGAATAGAGCGTTTCATAAAATGCATAAGAAAATGCGTGACGGTAAAATCCAACTCACCGACAGTAAACACAGCGCCGATGTGCCCCTAAGTTTACACTTCAAAAATGTGAAACGCAAAACGGATGCGTATTGTGACTGTGGGTAAAATGAGAGCTTGCAAACAATTTTATGATACAAAATCATGAAATATGTAAATGATTTTCAATTTTAACATTGCTCTTAAGGGATAAAAATCCAAGATGGCCGCCACTACAGCTATGTTCTAGGGTGTATGCATATCACATAACTTGCGCCTTGGTAGAGTAGTGTTAGCAGTATTATATCAGAACTGCCATATCGAACCTCAGATACTCCGTAGCTATTTCGTTTTATAACCTTTTGTGATAACATTTTATAAAGCGATTCTTTTAGTAAACCAAAACTCGGAACTGAAGAGAAATTGAAACATATCAAGAAAACGGAACTACATGAAAAGGTCAAACTATACAATCTCCGCTTCATGGAAAAACATTAAATCGTGGATATGTTTTCCCCCCTGCGTGTCTGCTATGAGTCATCTGCCGTTGCATCGGCCGTATTTGCTCCAAGCATAAACTTAATCTTAGAGCAGATACTAGATAACCTCCTCCCTTTAGTTAATAGAATATACTTATAAGAATATTCTCAATTTTTATTAATCAGATTTACATTGTTGAATGGATTTATTACAAGCTTCAAAATCATTTATCTTCAAAATTAGTCTTTAAATTATTTGTATGAACTACTACAAATCGCTTCGCTCACCAAAAATCGCGGTGAAGCAAATGCAAACAGGTTATTGTATACTATGTTATTTCCACGGGAATTACGATTGATTAGGACAGAGTATTTTTATTTTTTATATAGAAGAGAAGAAACTTTCAAGTTTTAAAATATGACTAAAATGTGATACGGCAAATCAGTATTAATATAGTCGAATAGGCCTAGTCTATAATAATTATTATAAAAAGGTAAATACAAAATTTTTATGTAAGGGTTACTCTAGAACTATTGAACTGATTGAAAAAATAGTTTTACTAACAAAAAGCTACACTATCCCTGAATAACATAGGCTATATAAATCATTTTGATAAAAACATTTTTTATTTCAATATTTGTAAATTTAGTCGAAAAAAAGCCTTAGGTTAGGCCTGCACTGATGAACCATCACATATTTCTTGAATGTATATACATTCATTACCATAGCAAATATTTGAATTAAATAACAGATAAAACAGCTGTTTGCTCCAACATTTCCATTAACAGCTGATTTCAAACTTTGAAGCAATAATTTCTATTTATAATTTTTAGGTTATTTTTTATTAAAGTAATAGACCTGAGCCTTGCTGGTTCTTTTAACCTTTATTATAAGTAACTGCTGTTGTAAAATATACGAAATAATTTAATTTGAACATTTAAAATTATTTAAAATCTTTTTTTTTTGTTATTATTAATCCTACACCTTTATTATAAAGAAAACATAACATGAATATGTGTATAGAAGGTTCCAACGGAGTTGACTTGCACGCAGGGGTTTCCCCTGGTGTAAAATAAAGAGGAGTTTTGGTACGTGCGAATAATTTCTGTCTACTTCCTTACAGTCCGAATATGCAAATAATCTCTGTATAATTTTAACCAGTTTCCAGACTTTTGTGTACCTGTGTACAATAATGTTATTATTTAGTAAACTAAAATTGTGTTTACACGTTATTCATCACTATAGCTTTATACTATGCCTTTATAAGTACATTTTTATCGAACCTAATCATCCATCACATAATTATATTTTTTTACAAAAGGTTGATAATCGAAAAATTTTTCGTAGTAAAATATTAACAAAAAAGGTACATCCACCACTGTTGGGTTGCTTTTTAGTAGATGTCGTACATGTTATCTGTCTGTAACTACTAAACTGCAAAACCATTAATACTGTTTACATTTGGAATTTTAATATGATCTCATAATTACAAATAATTATGTTAACTGTGTAAAATGTACACATTCAGCTAATTGCGGCTCAATTAAGTGCATGAGTAAGTTTAAATATCTATTTGTCTATTCATAATTTGTTCAGAAAATAATTTGACCCTAGGAGAAACCGTCCATGGCATATCATAGTTTTTTTGTTACAAAATCGTACCTAGGGTCCAGGACCAAACCCTATTTTCAATTTCTAACCATAATCTACACCATTTATTATTAAAAATGGTTTTAATAATACATTTATTATTATTTAAAAAAAAAATTGTTCTCCACATTTTTCACATCTTTATATAAATGTTTGTTTCATTGTTTCTTTATTTCTTTGTCCTCCAAAGACTCAAAAACAATTCGACAGATTTCAATAGAAATTTCACACTTTATTCATATCATTGCCAGGAATGTTTAGACGTTAACAATTAATTACTACAGTCAAGGGGTTGAAATGGGTCGTTACATCTGTATTAAAATTATGTAATATTATTTGTAAGTGATATAAAAACTTTTTCACTTTCATTACTAAAGCCAAAAGGATGAAATGAAATTACTATTTTAAACATTAAACAGCAATTAGTTTACTTTTTCTATATTCTCAAAAACTACTCAACAAATTTCGCAATTACACATATAGCCCAGTCAAAGGAGACCCAAAAAACATGAAACCTCGGAAAAAAATAGGGTAAAGCAGAAATTTTCCCCATCAATAAACCACTACCAAAGGATCATTTTAAAAAAAGTCCCCAAAAATCCCCCTGGAGCTTCCCCCCCTACCCCCTCAAAGAATGAAAATGTCAATAACTGTCGAAACCTCTAAATCGACGGTACTAATAGTCGGATCAAGTTGAATGTTTTTTTGTTGTGTTTGTTATAACATAGGCTACAATAATGGCCCTCTTTATTTTTACGGTAAACCTAATAGTTTTTTTTAATTGTGAATTTAATGATGTAAAGGTTTGCTTATTTTCGTGCAGGCTGGCGCAGTATGGGGGGGGGGGGAGGCAACAATTTTTGGCTGCGATTACGAGCGGGCGACTATTAGCCCACTCAATAAATATTTTGTGTCGGACCTAATTAGTGAAAAGCTGATTTTTTCATGGATGTTAGTTTATTATACAGGGTGTATCAGGAAGAAACGGAAAGAATTGCAGGACGTGTTCTACTGGTGAAAATAATGAAAAATGTTCATATAAACATAGGTCCGCAAACGCTTCGTTTTCCAGATATCCGCCATTTTGTTTTTTGTACAAAATAATTCATATCTAGAGAACGGTTTGACTGATTGAGTTCAAACTTGGTATGAAGTTTAACCTTACAATGATATATCTCAAGAAAAATAAACGATTGAATCCAATCATGCGTTTCAAAATGGCGGCTGTTTGAAAATTACAAACCTAAATTACTCCAAAACCGTACATTATAACGAAAAATGTCAAGACACCTTTTTTGTAGCCCTTTTGATTCCCTATCGGATGGTCTAACTGTCAAAACAATCGGATGAAGGATAATAGCTAAGTTAAAAGGTAATGACAACAAATGTCCATACAATATTGTAGTATTTACTGTGTTGGTATAGGATGCCGGGTTGAACAAACCAATTAGTACACATTACTTAACTGTTATCCTTGATCCGATTGTTTTGACAGTTAGACCATCCGATAGGGAATCAAAAGGGCTACAAAAAAGGTGTCTTGACATTTTTCGTTGTAATGTACGGTTTTGGAGTAATTAAGGTTTGTAATTTTCAAACAGCCGCCATTTTAAAACGCATGATTGGATTTAATCGTTTATTTTTCTTGAGGTATATCATTGTAAGGTTAAACTTCATACCAAACTTGAATTCAATCAGTCAAATCGTTCTCTAGATATGAATTATTTTGTACAAAAACAAAATGGCGGATATCTGGAAAACGAAGCGTTTGCAGACATATGTTTATATGAACTTTTTTCATTATTTTCACCAGTAGAACACGTCCTGCAATTCTTTCCGTTTCTTCCTGATACACCCTGTATGAGGAATATTTTCTGAAAATTCCACCCCTCTTTCCTCTCTTGTCCCCCCTTGCCCCCTTAATAGTTTTCCTACCAAAACCTTTATTGACTGGGCTAATATTAGTACCATAGTGTTTTAGAGAATATGGTCACATGGTCACTACAAACAAAAAGATTCAAATGGAGTAGCTCCCCTTATCTATAACTTATATAGATATAAAAATGAATTGCTGTTCGTTAGTCTCGCTAAACTCGAGAACGGCTGGACCGATTTGGCTATTTTTGGTCTTAAAATGTTTGTAGTAGTTCATAGAAGGTTTATACGTAAAGAAAAGTTTGAAAAGTTTCCCGAAAAAGTTTCAAATTTGGAAAAAACTGAACAGCATTTATTGTATGAACTCAAAACCATAGCTCGAACATAGCTGTTCGTATAAAAAGCTTATGTTTGTTTACATGTATTACCGTAGCAACATTACTTAGCAAATTTATAATCACTTTAAATTAATACTCTTCAAAACCAACAGCTTTTTAAGGTTAAATTGAAAAACTATAAACAAACACAAATAAAAATGCTTACAGAATTATAATTCAACTCAAACATTGGTTATTAAATATCTATATAGGCCTACTTAGAGATATGCTGCTTAAAATATTGTTTATATAAAATATATCATAACTATGAAGTTTTTAATACTTTTCAAAACATATTTTCGCTATCAATAATAATAATAACAAACAAATTATTTGACACCGCATGCATAACAATAAACATACACGAGTTTAAACATATTTTATTGAGAACTAAACAAACCATCTGAATTAAACTAAATGCCATTAAAATATCACATTCGTAGCTTTATTTTGATATATACTGTATATTGTATATTTAAATACTAAACAATATATATCTTATACTAATTAGGCCTATACATTTAAAATTACAAACTCTATTTGAACCAGTTTGTTACATCCTAAATTAACGCGGATGTTACAAAGTGATTCAAATATCTTTTCTACGACCCCCAGCTAAACCCTCGCTAAGAAAGGGTTAAAAGAAATTTGAAATTTTATGGTGGTTTGGGGAGGGGGGACAAAGTTACTAAAAATAAGAACGAATTGGAATGAAATTTGGTACGTAGCTTCCTCTAAGGCCGTAGGAGCTCGCAACATTGTCAATGAAATTAAGTGAAAGTCAAACTTAGTAAAAACTATAAATTAAAACGATATATTTAAAGCTTTTTCATGTTAGATAGTAGTTTACAGGAATACAATTTTCAGTGCTTTCCTAAATAGCGTAGACTGTTTTTCATGACCACAGTAGGATACGCACAGGTATTCAACGAACACTTAAAAAGAATTACAATTACGTCAAAAAGACTGAAAATACCAACAACCACGGGCAACGCCGCACGGGTCAGCTAGTATACAATAAAAATAAATTGCACCAAATTCCTGAAAACAAAAAACGTAAAATAACTTAATATTATTCTTAATTAGTATAGAAAAACATTTGCAATTCGATTATTTAAGTCATAGGGATGAAATGTTATAACTACCCTTAAAATTAAATCAAGAATTGCCGGGTCCACAAAATTATAATAAATAGTAAACGATGTTATGCAATATTTAAATAAACGGTATTTTATTGTTACAATGAAAGTATCTGATATAGGTCAATACAACATACACGTCTGCATTGTAATGCTATTGTCACATCAAAATATAGTTGTAATGTAATTTTATCAAAATAGTTTAAAAAGAAGTGATTTTCTTTGTTGAAATTAAATAATTTTCGTCCATTTCCCTTCATTCTAGATGATTGAGTTTCCGTCATGGTCAAATTTACAGCTTCAAATTGGAACTTGTCAGATAGTATAGTATTGTGATCCACTGATTCTTTCCTTGCTTTCATCCATAATACGTTTAATTGCATAAAATAATTCGAAGCTGCGGTAGAAGTTACACTGAATCGGTTTTGACGAAAAGGTTTATCTTGGTTGTAGGTGTGTGCTTATCGCCTCTTCTTGTTGCAATGATTTAAAAATGAATTTTACGATTTACCACTGAGTTGACGGTACTCTTCCTAAGTCGTATTATTGCAACTGCGTATTTTGTATTTTCTCGTTAAAACTTTCCTTCTAAGTATTTGTAATAAAGTTTGGTTTTCCCATAAACATCTCCAGTCTGTTGTACCTGCAACAAATTAGAAACACACGATGCTCCTTAGAACCATCAAGCGTTACACTACTCCACTGCAGATAATTGGAGTAGTGTAACGTTTGACGGTTCTTTGGATTAAAAAATCCTCTGAGGTGATGTACCTCAGAAGATTGTTTAAAACTAAATAAATATACAATTATTATTGGTATAAAAACTATAGTTGCTATGGATTTGTCTCTTTGTTATTTCTACATTGTTGTAGTTGAATGAAAACGTTCCTTAAATTAATATAATGAGAAATAACTTCCTAAAATAAGCCTTCATAAATGGTGCATTCCCGTTTTGAGGACGTTCTGTTCCACGTCTACTCTGAAATTAAGCTGCGTCACTCTACAGTTTTACTCTACAAAATGTTTCTACTGGGATTTGTGACAACTAATTTTCAATTAAATCTGTCAAAGTTTTAAAGCATTTTATGTCCAATAATGTGCCAATCTTATTTTGTTTGATTCAAATTCTTAAATAGCTCTTTCTTACTCTGAAAATTCGTTAGTACACTTACATCTCTATATATAAAAATTAATATTTGTTCTGATTTGTCCTCTATAGATTCAAAAACTTGTTAACCGATTTCGCTAAGATTTCACAATTAATTTATCCATATCATTCATTCCCAGGAGTGTTTAGACATCACAATTGCTATAGTCTACGGGGTTGAGATGGGGTTGTAGGAAGATAGTTTTTTTATTTTTATTTATAGTATAGGATTAGCAACTCCTAAACTATAAATACAAACAAAACTAACTTCCTACAACTTATAAAATATAAAATGATGTAATATAATTTTTAAGGGATATACAAAACTGTTTGCAATTTAATTACTTTAGTCAAAGTGATGCAATTAAATAACTACCCTTAAAACTAAACATTAATCCACTTACTTTTTATATATTCTGAAAAACTACTCCATTAATTTTTCTGGAATTTCACAATTTATACACATTACTTGTAACAATTCAAAACATCATACTGTATTATAAGGTAAATAAAGAATTTAATTGTATAACTAAAAGAGAGAGAGAGGGGGAGAGAGAGAGAGAAAGGGAGAGAGAGAGGGAGAGAGAATACTGCTGAAATCTCATTCAACTACAGGTGAAACATAGCTGTAAATATTTGAACTCCTAACCAAAACAAAGATAATAAATCATAAAGAACCCGATTTTGATAACATTTTCAATACCCATTTCCTAGAACAAAATGAAGTAAAACTAATTTATCTATCCAGGAAAATTATAATATTGACCCGTTTCGGAGTTAGTAATGAAATATTTACGTAGAAGTTCGGAATCTAGTGCCTAAAATACATAAAAATTAAAGCGGAACTCAATAGAAAAATTACAAATACAAGGAAACGGAATCTTATTTGGAACAATAAATATGGCCTATAGAAAAAGCAAACCATTTTATGTATAAAAAGTCTTTGGTGAAAGTCTGGAATATGTACAGTTGAGCCAGGATAAATATAAAACCCCGAAATTAACAGATACCTACAAGGGAATCCCAAAGTAAGACATGTTCTATCGCGGCCATGCCCACGAAGGAGGACCGAACTTGTGATTGGCACTAAGTATGGGCACTAAATATAAATTAATTATAAATTATCAAGTTTTCTAAATTTTTAGATGTAAAAAACTAGATTGTGAAATGTCGACTGTAATATGGAGTTGTTTAAATGTTTTATTCGATTTATTTCTTAAATTTTATTTTTACTATTCGTAAAACATCCTTTAGTACTTTACCTCTCAGAGAAAATTGATTCTGAAGAAAAGGACAAACTTTAAGCACGTTGCTTTTACTGTTCCCCAACATATACACACTTACAAATTCAGGAAGATCAAGTCGGCGTTATTGGAGTTTTCCGGAATCAAGCTGGAGTACCCTAAAATTTACATTCTTGTAAAATCCACAGACAGGAAAAGTACACCATATTTGGTCGGTGCAGTTTTTAAAATAAAAATCAACCCATTAACAATTGAAATTCCATCTCAGACTATCCAGAATTGTATATAAATAAGAAGTACAACATTTATGAGATACAATATCTATTGATGTCTGGTTAATTGTAAAGAAGAACAACCATACATATTGGGGAGAACTTTCCAATTTTAATTAATAGACTTAGGTTACGTTATTATTACAATTAATTGTGAACACTTACAAACTGTTCATTAATAAAAGGTGTCGACGAACTTTATCTTAACAATTATAATAACTATCATAACCTTTGTGAATGGACTTTGACGTTGGTGTTATACCATAGGCTACAATTCAATTCATATAAATAATTATGCTACATTAGATAGACATTAACCACTAATTATTTCATGTTTAGTTATTTAATCTTTTTTTTTATATCTATTAAGAAAGTAAGATTTAAAATTAAATTAAATTTAAAAAAATAATAAATCTAAATTTTTACTTTTTGCGTTGTATTACATACGACCAGGATTTTTTAGAGAGTAAAGTCACTACGGACAAACAGATTTAAATTGGGTTACAATAAATATAAACTGCACTAAATTCCTACAAACTATAAATCTAAAATTATTTAATATTATTCTTAATTGATTTAAACAAGCTTGCAATTCGATTACTTAAATCAAAGGGATGAAATGGGATTTTGCATAAAATTAAATCAAGCAATCAAGCTTTGCCGAGTTCACAAGTAAAGAATAAAGTTGGTATAATTGTAATAGTGATAGGTGTTTGAATTATGATATAGTAAACCTTTTTCGTCATTTGTATTTGCCTAACCCAAAAAAACTTACTGTTCAGAAGAATAATTACATGATTCTAAGTTTGGCAATTTGTTAACTTCCCGCTAAAAATTGAAAATTTTCTAAAATCGGGAAGTTATTGGTTTCACATCGTTTTTCGAAAATCGAGTATTCATCAGATCTCGACGTTTTGAGGTCCTAGGAATCTTCCCTGACCACTCCCGAGAGGGTGTCACCCTGTCTGCATGTATGTGTGTGTGTATGTAAGTATGTGACCCGCTTATAACTTTTGAACGGCTTAACCGATTGGATCCTACCAAACGGCGTTCTAAAGAGTTCCATCAAACTTAGATTTCCTGAAAATTTCAACTAACTCGGACCGGTAGGTTCTGAGAAATTTCGAAAAAACTACGAAATAAAAAATTTTCAAATCAGGTTTTTTTAGAATAACTTTTAAACTGCTTTACCGATCAATTCCAAAATCTAATCAGCTTTTAACCTTGAAAAGCGACGTCGATCGCTACCAGTCCGATAAAAATCGGTTAATTCGTTCGTGAGATATCGTAAACGAAAGAAAATAAAAAAAAGTGTTTTTTCTCAATTTCTCCGAAATTTTTCATCAGAAAAGTTTTTGTTGTCGATTCTTTCAATGGACTTGAAAAACTGCATCGATTGCCGCAAATCGCATAAAAATCGGTTGATTCATTCGCGAGATATCGTGAACGAAAAAATCAAAAAAAGTGTTTTTCCTCAATTTCTCCGAAACGTTTCATCTGAAAAATTTTTGTTGTTGATTCTTTCAATGGACTTGAAAAACCGCATCGATTGCCGCAAATCGCATAAAAATCGGTTGATTCAGTCAAAAGTTATGACAGTTCAAAATTTCCAAAAATAGTGTTTGTTGTAATTAAACTTAGCGGGAAGTTACACGGATGGCCTTTAGGGTCAACCGTTTTCCTATTTTTTTTGTTTTTTGTTTTTTTAATATGTAACAACAGATGTTTGAATTATAATACGGTAAGCCTTTTACGTTTATTTGTTGTTTGTGTGAGTTTTTATTTTGTATCCTAACCTAAAAAACCGTTGATTGAGAAAAATAATTAACTGATTCTAAATGTTCTAAGTTGGTCGCTATGGTAATGGATATAAATGAATTCAGGTATGGGCTTACTTAAAATTGTGATGTTAAGATTTTAACTCAAATCATATGTTGAGGCTGGGAGTGGACCACCGTATTTTGACCAATTTCAATCTTTAAAATCTATATTTTCTTCATAGTTATATAAAGGTACCCTGACTTTGATTATACACAGGTTTTGGCTGTCCGTTGATTATGAATCAGTCAGTCAGGACTTCTTCTATACTAATATTATAAAGAGGTAAAATTTGTTTGTTTGTTTGTATGTAGGGGATAATCTCTGAAACTACTGAACCGATTAAAAAAATAGTTTTACTAATAAGAAGTTACAGTATCCCTGAGTAACATAGGCTATAATTCATTTTGATCAAACATTTGTTTATTTTAATATATGTAAATTTAATCGGAAAAAATCTTAGGTTAGGCCAAGACAGATGAACCAACACATTACATTTATTATCATATCAACCAATTGAATAAAATAACAGATAAAACAGCTGTTTGCTCTAATATTTCCATTAACAGCTGATTTCAAACTTTGAAGCAATTATTTGTATTTCTAAATTTTAGGTTAGTTTTTATTAAAGTGTAGACCTGAGCCTTGATGGTTCTTTTAACCTTTATTATAACTGCTATTATAAAATATACGAAATAATTTTATTTGAACATTTAACATTATTTACCATCTTTGATTTGGGGTTATAATTAATCCTACACCTTTATTATAAAGAAAACATAACATGAATATGTGTACAGAAGGTTCCAACGGAGTTGGAGTGCGGAGCACGCAGAGGTTTCCCCTAGTGTAAAATAAAGAGCAGTTTTGGTACGTGAGAATAATTTCTGCCTACTTCGTTACAGAGCGAATATGCAAATAATCTCTGTATTATTTTAACCAGTTTCCAGACGAAGTCTAGATTCGAAATACTATGTAGTAATAAATATAACTTTTTTGTATCTATATACAATATGTTATTATTTCGTCGACTAAAATTGTGCATACATCTTTATTCATCACTATTGCTCATTAGATTTAATACATTTTGATTCATGTTGTGTTCCACATTTTCAGATATCCATTATAAGCATCGGTGTTTATACATCGATGATTATAAGTACAGTTTTGTCGAAATTAATCATACATCGCATAATTGTATTGTTTACAAAAGGTTGATAGTAAAACAGCATTCGGAAAAAATGTTCGTAGTAAAATATTCGTAATACAATTGTATGTTTGTATGTAGGGGATAATCTCTGAAACTACTGAACCTATTAAAAATAATAGTTTTACTAATAAGAAGCTACAGTATCCCTGAGTAAAATATGCTATAATTCATTTTGATAAAACATTTTTGATTTCAATATATATATATATATATATATATTTAGTCAGAAAAAATTTTAAGTTAGGCCTAGACAGATGAACCAACACATTACATTTATTACCATAGCAACCAATTGAATATAATAACAGATAAAACAGCTGTTTGCTCTAATATCTCCATTAAGTTAATTCAAACTTTAAAAAAATTATTTGTATTTCTAACTTTTAGGTTAGCTTTTTATTAAAGTGTAGACCTAAGCATTGCTGGTTCTTTTAACCTTTATTATAGCTGCTGTTATAAAATATAGGCCCTACAAAATAATTTGATTTGAACATTTAAAGTTATTTGACATCTTAGCTTTGGGGTTATTAGACCTTTATTATAAAGAAAACATAACATGATTATGTGTATAGAAGGGTCAAATGGGGTTGGCGTGCGGAGCACGCATTTGGTTCCCCCTAGTCTTTTATATTATAAGAAACGATATTTATAAGAAACGTAATATGTGATATAAAATAATACACTGACAATCTATTTTTATATTTATTATATTACATTTATAATTAAATGTTTTATGTAATTTGTATAAATATAATTCAATCAGATTTATTAAATAAATTTATATACAAATACAGTGTTACTTGAATAAATAGTTCAATGACTAAAAAATAAAAAATATTACCAAATAACTTTTTCTATCTTTAATCTGTTTTTTTTTCTACTTTTCGTTCTTTTTTTTTTTTTTTACAAAAGAAAAACACTTTTTTTTCAAGAAAGTAATTTCCTGGTGGATTGTGGACAAGGCAAAGACAGAAGAGAGTGTTTAAGCCTTCAGCTCTTGAAATTACAGATGTTTTTATTATGAGGATGCTTTGTTGGATTATCTGTGTTTTTAGATCGTGAAGAATGGGTGTATTATAACCGCATTATGGATTATAGTCATTGTTCACATTGACTAGAGATACAAACGAAAAGCAATTAAATTAAACGTAAAATTTCCAGCAACATCGAAGGTTATTTCAAACAATCCAGCAAGATTAACCTCTAAACTGCCCTGACTGAACGTATAATTATTTCAAGAAGAGTGCGTGACTGCGGGGGTTGTTTTCACCTTTAAACGCATCCTTGGTACTGGTTTGGAATAGCGGCAATATATCGTGCTGTTTTCCAGTTTGTCAAGCCATCATGGAACGGGAATTACAGTATCTATGTAGCTCGAAGAAAGTGTCAACAAAAAACTTGGAGTATTTATTACTAGTGCGATGGTTTTGATGTTTTAATTTGAAAGACTTATGTAAATAGAGATGGAAGGTTCATTTTTTTTCTTGGTTACCAGAATGTTTCAGAAATAAACAGAAGCCAAACAATGGAACCGGGGGTCCCGCAAGTTGTCCCGAAATCGTTACTCCGAAAATATTAACAACAGTAACGCATCAACATGTATCAAAATGGAATAGATTTCTAATCCTACACAACACTTAAACTTAATAAGTGATAATTTCCAGCTCTCTAGCTTTATGAAAATTAGTAGAATTTACATTAACACGTTCGCTGCCGCAATGTAAAAGTTTTTCGTAAACTTAGACTAACGTCGCATCTGTGTGACTAACGGTTTCTATCCACAGACTGACGTCGCATATTTGTGACAGTATTCAACGTACTAGTGTGTTTTAAAGGCCTGATTTATTAGTATCAGTATGTAAGAATGTCTGTCACTCATATGTGGCGCTTGATCTGCAACTTTGACGCTCATTAATAATTATTTTAATAAAATATGTGTCTTACAACATATGTTCACTTTTATATGTTCTTAGAGGTCTAAATATGTTTTATTTTCGTTAAATTTGTTCAATTGAAAATCCACTAATGACAAAATAGACACTTTAATAGGAAACTCTTTATCTAAATATTATATATAAAAGCGAAATACCACTGACTCACTGACTCACTGACTCACTCATCACGATTTCTCAAAAACTACCGAACGGATTGAAATGAAATTTGGTCCTAAGCTTCCTCTAGGGCCATAGGTGCTTACTAAGAAAGGTTTTGGAGAAATTCGAAATTTTAGGGGAGGGGGGATCAAAGTTGTACAATCACGATTTCTTCAAAACTACCGAACGGATTGGAATGAAATTTGGTATGTAGCTCCCTCTAGGGCCATAGGTGCTCACTAAGAAAGGGTTTGAAAAAATTCTAAATTTTAGGGGGATTTGGGGGGATCAAATTTATTAAAAAACGATTTCTTCAAAACTAC
>JAGFPH010000572.1:32265-56923 GCA_018207615.1 Philaenus spumarius
GGGGGATCAAATTTATTAAAAAACGATTTCTTCAAAACTACCGAACGGATTGGAATGAAATTTGGTATGTAGCTTCCTCTAGGGCCATAGGTGCTCACTAAGATAGGGTTTGAAAAAATTCGAAATTTTAGGAGGGGTTTGGGTTGATCAAAGTTACTAAAATATAATTTCAGATCTTTTATTATTATGAAAATAGTGCTTTTATTATTTAAGATCTATATATATATAAGCCCAATACCACTCACTGACTAAACACTTATAAAAAATACAACTAAGTTAAAACAAATGAAATACCAACCACTACGGGCAACGCCGTACGGGTCAGCTAGTTATTTATATTTGTTCAATCTACGTTCCTACTTTTGTATATGTTTTCAATATGTCTGTTTAATGTAGGGTGTATAAGTTTTATATATTTTCAAATACGGCTAAATTTGTTTAATTGCAATTTTTGTCTTTGAAAAAGTTAGTTATTTTGTAAAATCTTGCCTTAGAACTATTATAAATAATCATAGTTACAGTGCCACATATGTGTGACGCTTGAACTACAACAAAACAAAACAGCCTTCAATGTTTTACGACCGAACGTCGCATATAAACGACGACTTGAAAATGCTAAATACAGTACCTTTTAGGTTATTACAAAGAAAATTAACTCATTTGAACAAAGTTGTACTCATCGTTTGTGGAGAATGTCACATATATTATTTAATAGTGTTACCGTAGGTTACGCTAATAAATCGAGCGACGCATATATGCGAGGTAGCGAACGTGTCAATCGTATAGGGGTAGTTAGCTAATTTTTATACATTTGGTGGAAGTGATTGAAATGCAAATGAGTACATTTTCTATGGATTTTTTTAGAAACATGCCAGCTGTCTCGCTTCAAGGAAAGTAATCAATTTGTATTTATTGTTTTAGGAGTTTTCATCCTATTTATCACATAAACGCACTTTTTTTTAAATCGCATAGTAAAAAAACGTTGAATATTTCTGCTATCTAGTGCCAAGGGATATTGGCAAATTAAATTTGTATTATTGGGACAGTCCCCCCATTAAAAAAGCAAATAATCGAAATAATGTTTCTCAGCGTGGGCTCTCTCTCGTGTTAACTAATCACGCTGCCAAATTTAGTTCCGATCTTTCAAACGGTCTGTGCGAGTATAACGAATACACATATAGATTTACTTTCTAAGTGTAAATTTTTTATAAAGAAGCACAATAAAGGAAACAGTGTAAACAACAAATTTAAACTAAGAATCTTACTGATTTCTAAAGTTATTGTTACTGTGGCAAATATCCGTAGGAAATATGAGCTGTTACTTTGACTCTTTTGGTGACGCTAAGGTCGGTAATAGCCAATGAGGACCGATCATGGTCACCAGAACACGCATTGTGGTGTTATTAAAAATGTTAATAGTATATGTATTCGCACTCTAATTTTACGTCCGATTTGGTCAAAATTTGTCAAACGTCCATAAACGATTGAAAAAATATTGAATCTTGTTTCCGTTTAGGCAAAGTTCTTGTTTGTTAATTAGAACAGTGTTTTAGTTTTGCATCTCGAGTACGGTTTGGCTACCTTCAAATTCTAGTTCTTTCAACATGTTTACAAGTTTTTCTGGTGATTTTTCAACAAGAATAACATCTGCAAATCTTTAATATGTATTTCCTGTCACATTTCCTGCCATTATCTGCAAGTCCTTTCTATCTAGACCTGCCAGCCATTTGCTCCGTCTCTCATCCACACTGTCTCTCCACATACCTTCCTAGTGACTCTCAGGCCTTGCCCACAATAGAAGTCAATGTCTAGCGATTTTCGTCTAAAGACGATGTCTCTCGATTGTCTCTAAGCGGTTGCTGAGACAATACCATGTCTTGAGACCGTTCGGAGACTAAAGTAGAAGAATGTCCGCCGACCTGAGACAGTCGGTAGACAATGTTGCGCAATAAGTCGCAGTGTGGACGGGTTGAGGACAGTCTCTGTCTCTGAAACCCTTGATTGTAGACGTGTTACATTTTTAGTTACAAAATGTGGCCTAACGAAAAAGTTGTATTGTTTATTGAAGATTACAAAAGGTCAATGTGTTTATGGGACTTTACATTTCCTGATTATTAACACCTAAGCCGTCTTCTAATTTTAGGGTAAACAATAAATCACTCCCAAAACGAGGTCCCTCCGTAAAAATCACACGCCTCCACCAAAGTTTTCATCACTAATAATAAAGGCACTAGCAGCTACCTCAGCCATATCTACCAACAAACTGGCCAGAGACAAACATTTTAGTGTGGACACGAAACAAAGTCGAGAGACCGTATTCAAACATTGTCTAGAGACAGAAAAGACGATCTCCAGATCGTGTATAGACAATCGCGAGACTTTGTCTCCTAGTGTATACAAGGCTTTAGAACTGCTCCGAAATCATTCCAACAAAAGAGCGCATAACTTTTATCATACCGCCTCTACGTTGTCTTGTCAGCTCGACCTCTTTACACTAGCTCATTAGCAGAGAACTTTAGGTGACTTCAGAGCCAGCTTGACCTATTAACACTAACTCATTAGCAGTACTTCAAGCTCTCGATACCGTTACGCACAAACACTTGCTGTAATTAATACAATCTGCAGTCGGTAAACAAAATGGCAGATCGAGTCTCCAAACAAGGTCACTATTGATCAGCTACGTGTAAGCTAAGGCGACCGGATTTAACGACCCGTTCGCGTGCCGCTCGCTTTGCGCCCTTTCTTTAGCCTTTTTCAAGTTCTTTAATGATCCAATAAAATGGTTTGTTTTATTTGGTACACTGTTAAATTTTTATTCGCTAAAATGTATCCTTTTATTGGGGTCGACGTATTATTTCTTAGGATTTTGTGTGAATGTTTCAATTTTTATCGTATCGTAATAGTGTTTATGACGTAACCTGATTTGCATAAAATCACTGCACGCATGGCAGAGTTATGACGTAATGCGATGATTCTAAGTATTGCATGTGTTTTAAAGAAATCACGTTTCACTGTTCAACCTATTATACAGGGTGACGAATCGTTATGTAATTTTATTTGTAACCTGGTCTTTAGTTATGACATATAACGGCGAGGAGAGATTGTGATTTGAGGAGAGATCAGCCAATATAAATAGTGCCCGATGTACACAAAACATATGTTTTAGACAGCTAATAACCCTCCAATTTCTAATTATAATAGCCCACATCTCTAAGCTAATACAATGCTCTGTGCAAACATTTTATTAATGCAAGAAAACAATATTCGTATAGTTTAAATGTAACTTATTAACGAATTTCCATGGGAAAGATGAGCTATTTTGGTAAGCCTTGTAGTGAGACCTTAGGTCGGGAGTAGTCAATGAGCAATGATCAAGGCCCACAAATTGTTTTGGGTTGTAATTATATATATACAAGCTGATGCAAAGGTACCGCAACCCCTTCGTAATTTTAAACCTGTTACACGTATTAACTCCAAACTTTCATGAATTTATATTTTGCAAATTCTGCACCTTTTTGGGGGTATGATTGAATTTTACCCTTATGCGGTTAGGGGGGGGGGGGGTGCAAGGTAAAAACGTTAAACAGTAACCCTTATTGTGTGCTACCTCATTTTAAACATCTGGTTGGGACGAGAAAATTGGTGTAACGTAAACCCCTCTCCAATACCCCAATCCAAAATGGCGGACCCAAGAAGTTCAGATTTTTCCATTTTTCCACGTATTGTAATCTACATACAATTACTTGTTTATTCATTTTAAGATACAGAAACATTTTAAATTGCGAGTAATTTTTTTCTAAATCATAATTAATGTGAATTAAAATTTTTTTTCTGTATCTTAAAATGAATACACATCTAATTGCATGTAAAATACAATTCGTAGAAAAAGGGGAAAACCTGAACGTCTTGGGTCCGTCGTTTCGGATTGGGGTATCGGAGAGAGGTTTACTTTATTTTCTCGTCTCAACGAGGGCATTCAAATGAGATATCACACAATAAGGGTTACTACTTAAAATTTTGGACTTGCAACACCCCTTAACCGAATAAGGGTCAAATTCATTCAAACCCCTAAAAGGTGCAGAATAATCCCAATATAACTTCCTGAAAGTTTGGAGTCAATACGTGTAACAATTTCAAAATTACGAATGGGTTGCAGAACTTTTGCATCAGCCTGTACACATATAAGTGCGGCCCAGTCTAACGGTCAAATTTTAAATCCGATTTGTTCCAAATGTAGTGTACACGTTGATTTTCTAAGTGATTCGGACTAGTTCTTTATCCAAAAATCTTACATCCAGAAGCATAAAACGTAAAAACCATAAAAGTACTTGGATCAAATCCACGAGAGGGATTTTACCGTAGAACAGCTTCTGCTACGTGGCCGCCGGCTGGGATGCAAATTCGCGAAGCAAGTTTATCGGCCGCGAGTTAAGGGAAGCTGTCCAAAACTCTAGGAAACAAGGTCGAGGTGCAAACGCGCAAAGATCAGTCGATACGAGGCCGCAAGGCTGAGGCGCAAAGAGAGTTTTTCCGCTGCGAGCGGAATGAAGTAGCGCGTGAACCTGGTGGGAGGCTGAGTTGCGAACAAATTCTACTTATATTATTTACTACACGCAGGCGATTATTGAACGTCTTCGTGAGTAGTCCAATTACCCAAATGGTTGAAACCCTAAAACATATAAACTTAATTTTGAGAACTCGTTCAACTCACGCCAGCGGTTCAGCTGCGTGATCGAATCATTATACGTAACAATTTTAGAACAAATTTAAAGTATAAGATGAAATAAAAATTAAAACTTTACTACTGAAGACTGTTACAGTTCATTTTACAGAGTTTTCTCCATTGTTACTTTAAGCTGTAGATTGCATTGAGTTTAAAAATTTAAAGACCATTGAATCAAAATGTTCGAAACATAACAAAATCAGAAAAATGTATTACGGCAAAACTGTATTTTTCTTCATAAAAATACAAAGACGATGAACTAAGATAATTTATAATTAATTCGGACACTGACAGTTTACTAACATTTTCACAATATAAAAAAATAGTTCTTTTGTTTTTAGCAAGTAATCACATTCATTTTTGAAAGTAATTATTCTTCACAACTAACAGTTTTTATTTATTTATTTTTAGATTAGGTAAAAGCAAACAAAAGGCTTACTGAATTATAAGTCGAATATCTGGTGTTTACTTTAGTTGGTAAGTACCAGGAGACCGAGCTAAAGCTCGATTATAAGCAGGGCTATGATTTCAATAATAAATATTGGATTATTGAGTTTTGAGGTTAGGCTTATAACATTAAACAACTAAATAAAGGGTATATACAACATTAGGATTACCTGTAATAAAAATACAGTTTAAAGGATTAACCATAATCTCAATGCTATGCCTCAGAAATAAGTCAGGCCTAAATTAAAGTTTAATATTTCAATATCGATTTAGGCCTAGAGCCTAGTTCGCTCACGTCAATAACTATTATTGCAAATTTCCGTGAACATCGTTTAGGTTAGGCCTATAACATTAAACAACTAAATAAAGGGTATGTTTATTTAGCAGAAGTATTCGTTGCCATGGTAACTATAAATAGATACAACATTAGGCTTACCTCTAATAAAATTTACAGTTTAAAAGAAAGCAGATGATTATTGTAATGGCATTGAAAACATTTGCATCAGCTGTGCTTTGTATTGTTTAAAATGGGCAAATTTCACTTTTTAATTTAATAAAAAGACGTAGAAAACGAATTTTCCCAGACTGGTGACCATTTCCAATCGATTTCTCGTGGCCAAAAGCCCCATATAAAATCAAAAAATGAAAAATCCTTAGACGGAGATTCCAGATTCATTTAGCAGACAAACAATTATCTCTCGCTTTAGAAGATAAGATATAAAAAAAAACATTTTAAATGATTACGATTCAAATATTAACAGTGAAATCACAAAGCTTGCCGCAATTCGAAGTGTTGGTGTTGGTCGTGTCTATTTCGACATCTGTCTTACATTAGCTATGTATAGGTCACCTATATGTCATCATTGTCGTGAAAATATTTCAGTATACAATAATCTGTTTACATTGACTTCACCACTGACCGCCGCCGGGGTTTGTGAACGAAGCGAGCATGGGTTGAGCCTTTAGTTAATAATATACTACTCAATTAGTTTATTCCAATTTAGTACATAAAATTAGATTTTCTCCCTCTTATCTCCTAAATAAATGTTGATATTGTATTCACTGTCATCTAAATTTAAAAGTACTATTACAACATAAACATAGCACTAATGGTTTTGTTATTAGATTAGGAATTCAGGGTATGTTGTAGTTCCAGGAAGGTTTTTCCCTTTTTACCCAAGCGAATTTCGGCCAACCAAATATTATCATGTAAAATGTGTTCTTCAAATCGTGAACTATTTATATTTTAATCTTTCATATTTCATATCTTCAATGGCAAATACTGTTCCAGGACAACTACAATGCCCTCCACATCGCCTCCATGTTCTCCAGAGAGGATGTAGTCAAGCTGCTCCTGACGAAGAAAGGTGTCGATGTGTACGCACCAGGAGGGGTAAGGATATGAAACAATTTATTGTAATTATGTCAGTTTAGATATGCTCACATCTAGTTAGTACGGTCACAGTGTTTAAACGTAAGAAATATTTCTCGAATATACGTAGACATAGTTCTTCGAAATAGCTGAGTCCAATCCAACTTATTGAGTGTAATTTGAGCATCGTAAACAAAAATAGGTCTGTAATAAATTTAATTTGTGAAATTAAATGTGAGAATAAAATATTTCAAGTATTTTGGTTTTTTATTTTAATATTAAATGAAGTATATATAAAATCAATACCTCACGGAAATCCTGTCATAAATTACTTAGTACAAAAGGAATTTTTACAAACTAAACCAAATGATTTTATTGCAATTTTTTACGTTTTAGAAATTTTGTGCCTGAAAAGTTGTTAACCAATAATAACTAAATTAACAACGTTTTATGACTTCTGGTTCTCCATTATTGTTTCTTTATTTCTCTTGTTTGGTTTTTTCTTTAGTTTGATCAAATATTGTGTTGATTTTTTATTAATATTAAATTGTAATAATTAGTTTGTTATCATCATTTGTAACAATTCTGTAAACAATAGAAAACCAAATTGCTTTTATATTTGATCTAAAATCTAGTGAATATTATATAACTAAATTACAACTGAAAACATAGACCAACGGGATTCGAACCCAGGACCTTTACCATTCGGTCGTAGCGCAGCCACCGCGATCACACAAGATGTTGTTCAATGTTATCTTACTTGTACGTTTTACTCCATTTTTTTAAACTAATTCGTCCTGGGTTCGAATCCCGGTTTTGGTCTATGTTTTTTCACTTGTAATTTAGTTAAATTACCCCTTGCTGGGGAAGTGTGCAAGCAGACAAATTATTTACGAAAATTATTAAAAGTAACAGTAATATTATATATCCTACAAAAACAATGTTACAAGACCCTACACTACCTAGCCGAAATGTTTTGGTCTACAAAACAAGTAAGATTGAATTATAATAAATAGTCCTTTGACCATCAGAATAGGTCTACAGTTTAAGGTTTCATGTGCTAATCTCTTCCTTACCCATTCGCGTATTGTGAATCAGCCCAATTGAAAGCTGAATTGATTCAAATTTCTTTCTTTGAAACAGATTCATAAAAACCAATTCAACAATATAACATCGGGGTACGGTAGTTTATACTGATTATGTACTGATTATTCAGTTGTACATTTGGTAACTCTATAAACTGAATCAGGTCATCAAGATGGCTAACTTTTGTTTCTCTTGTAATTACTTTTAAACTTACCAAAACTAGTTCTTATTTCAATCAGTATATCAATCAAATATAGGCGCTTGAAGAAAAATAGATGTAAGCCAGATAGGAAATCCATAAATACAGAACATTAATTATTGGTCCTTCAGCACAAGTACGACATTGCAATAGACTTCGTCACATATATGTTGATGTCAATTTAGTAATGATGACCCAAGATTACTAAATATTTATTTCACAACTTAAAAATTTCTCCAAGTTATAAAATGGGCGCTCTTTCACTCAACCATAAAAAGTATGATATAAATAATCATTTGGCAAATTTGGAAAGTGGCAGGCAGGTTATTGAACAGTTTGATTCCTAAAGCCAAATAATAGTTCTTGGATTTATTCTTGGTTCAAGAATACAACCGAATCTGGTATTGTAATCATCTATTTGGCCTGTAATTGGATACATATGTAAATTATAATTTACATCCATTACTACATCAAAAATATATAAGTGTATAACAGTTAAAATACCAGTTTTAACAAACAGTGGCTTGCTATATGTAATAATTATTTATCTGAGTTTTTTTAATATTCTCAAAGCTTTTTTTGAAGAATTAAAATTGTGTGTATTCCTATTACATTTCCCCAGATTCGAAGTCTATATCTTAAAATACTTTCAAAGAAAGCAAAGTATGTCCTTTTTAAATACTCCAAAGTTACTTGACTCTTAAGATTTACTAATAAATAAACCACCCTTGACAATTTCCTCTTAATATAATCTATATGCACTGACCAGGAGAGCATACTATCAATTTTGATACCAAGCAAAGTTACAACTTTTCATATGCAGGCTTTAACTATGTTTATATTTATTTCGTAGAGTAACTAAAAGTTTTTGAGTTTTTTCTTCGTTTAAAAACAGTCCATTTATTTCAAACCATTTACTATGTTTAAAACACTAGCTACTACATTATCCAATTGACAAATGTCTTTGTGACTTACAAGTAAAGAAGCATCGTCCGCATAAATCGTTGAGGAACATGAAACATTTAATTAAACTTAAATCATTAATTAAAATGAAAAATATTTTTTTGCCCAACACCGAACTATGTGGAACACATGATTACAGTCAAACCATGTTCACTAATCGTACACGTGGGGAAAATAATAGTATTATTATTAGTACGTATAAATAATCTCTTCTCACTCTTTAAAGTTCAAAGTTGATTAATTCTTATCAATAAACAGTTTTCTCTTTCCAATATTCTTATTCTGTATGTATTTAATATTTTAACCGTTTATTTAGGACTAAAGGTGAGTTTTAGCAGTAAGTTTACTATTTACATAATACTTTTACAATGTGTTAATAATAATCAGGCTGCATAATGTTTGTATGTGTTTACTTTGGCATTACTGTTTTCATCTATAATATTCTCTAATCTTGGATATTTTTAATACGTTCAACTTTTTATAGGATTTTGTACAACAACAATTCAATAGAAGAAGAAGACGTTCACACTCTCACAGATTGGATCCGATTGAGGTAGTCAGGGTGGGAAACATGAAACACACAACAACACCAAACTAAGCACTTGCATGTTATTTGCGGAGATTCGTACGTGAAAAACAATAGGGTTTGAACAGAGTGCGTTTGAAATATACGGCGAGTGTAAAATGCATGCATTTAAACTTGCTTCGGTCTCTCAAATAAAAGAACAAACCAGAAACTAAAAACTAGAACGTTCTATAAATAAGACGCAAACTAATTAAAATAATTTCAATAAATAAAATCAAACAGTTTTAATACAATTACAAATAAAAATCTAAGAAGTGAGTTATATTTGTTCGCCAAGGGTTCCGTGCCTTGGTAAAATTTTACGTAAATGTTATTAGTAACAATGCTTTAATGCATTATATATTTAATATAACCATAGGTTGAATACATTGGTATTCATTGGTATACATACCAATTATAAATTAGTAGTGGAGGCCAGTGAAAGAGAGAACAGTATTGTCTTAAATAAAAACATAATGGTTCAATACATTGGTATTCATTGGTATACATACCAATTATAAATTAGTAGTAGAGGCCAGTGAAAGAGAGAACAGTATTGTTGTAAATAAAAACATAACGGACGGGCTGGGTCTGTGAGGCCCAGACGTTTTATACTAGATTTAAGGTCATAGGCTTTGCAGACCGCCATTTCTCTGAGAACCTTACTAAAAGAGTCCGCAGAATGCGCCAGTGTCGCATGTTTGTCAACAACTCTCAAACATCAGTCGTCACAAGTTTGAATACCTTGTGGGTCTGTCAGACCCAGTCCGTCCATTCACTTTACTTTTTTTTGACATCAAGCTTAATTTTAAATAATTCTTAATTAAAAATAAAGTTTCTTACTCTGTTTCCATCAAGTGAACCTTGATTTTATATTTGTGACGCGTTTCGGGACTTTTATCTCAGCTTCAGACACAATAAATAAATTTCTCAATCGAGGTCGTCAAAAATGAAATTTATTCAAGGTGAATATAACAATATTTGATGACTACGGTTTTATATTTTTTTTTAAGTGCCAAAACGCGACACAAATAAAAAAAAGAGGTCACTTGAAGAAAAAAAGGTAAGAAACTTTATTTTAATTAATTAGTGGCCTGTATACTGAAAATTAATTCATTAATTCTTAATATTTTTCCTTTGACATCATTCTTGTATATCAATTAAAAACAATCAAAATTTCAAAATGCATAGCATATTCGTTAGTTTTAAAGAAATCAATGTAATTTTTTGTTTAAAATGTCAAGATCATTTAATTTATTTCAACCATTGTTTGTGGGCAATATTATTTTGTTAAAATAGTGTTTTACTACTGAAAACATACATAGGTTTGATGGAAAAACGTGTTAGAATTAATAAAAATAATTTAAAATTTTTATAGATTTTTTATTCAGGCCCAACCCGTCTACTTACTTAACTTTTTGCCCGTTCATTCTAGGGTTACTGTGTTTACAAAACTTCTGATTAACTAAGTAATTGTAGCTTTTTACTGTACAACTACATTGATTACATTTTGTAAATACATATTGGGATGGGTTTTCAGAACGTATTTTTCACAAAAGTTCGGCTTCGTTATACTTGCCTTTAAAGTAACGAGATCCTATAACATCACTGTTTGCTTTATAAAATCCCAGCTACGGTACTTTTATAGAGGAGAGAATGGGTTTTTAGCAAATGCTATTTTCAATATCTTAAACTATAGATAACGAACTCTAAAACCATAATAGTGTTATAGGCCTACCTTAATAAAACCCTTTAAAGGCGACGCGTCACACGAAAATAACATAAAACTATTATTTTCGGGACACCGAAGTTTGGCTCAAAATTAAAGGTAAAATATTTTGGCATGAACATTCAAAAGTGGTATTAAACAACACTTTAGAAACACTATTTTCAGACATAGAAGGGGATTTTTGTAGTAACATTTTAAAGGATATCGTAAAACTATATATCAAATCAATTATGAAAAATGCAAATTTTGTGTCCTTAGAGTAAGTAATACCAGAACGAAACAGTCCTATGCAGTTCTCTTGAATATTATTACTTATTTTTCATCCAATTTTGAAGATAATCTTTCGTAACTTGAAGGAATTCGTCCTTTAACATATAAATTTTTATTCGTGGGTAAGAAAAATGGTAAACATTTTTACAAGACAAAACATAATTTTCAATCGAATCACTGAAATCGGCGAAAATTGTATTACCTACTAACTGTAAACTGGAGCTTTCTTCAAATTTAAATATCGGGTGCATATGGCGGAAATAAGACAGCCATTAGTAAAAGCGTAAGTGTATACAAGCAATATTCTAGTCGTGCTCGAGCATTTTACCAACGTACTAACATAGGTTAGCATTTTCAAGGTTGACTCCGCTCATTGAACTCGATACATTTGCTCGAGTGGTATTGCACTTAAAATCGCCACACACCACTACATCGTAAAATAGCAGGAGTAATTGCGTAAATATATGATTTAGTAGAAAATAAATCACAAGTTATGTTTTTTTAACTATGAGAAAAATAAATGTGTACCCTTTTCACAAAAGTTAGAATTTACTATAGTTATCCAGTATGAGTACTCCGAACAACAATAAGTTCTTTTTAAAATTTTAGCAACAATAATATTGCGAAAAGAGAGATGGGATTTCAAGACCGATTTTCTGAAATATCTTAACTCTATATATCACAAAATAGGCCTACATCGAAAAAATAGTTTTAGCATATTTAAAAAAATTACAATTGTAAACATTACCTTCCCACTAGCCAGTTCACTTTTATTAAAAACTTTGGCCTCCCAAACATCGTAGTAAAATATTTGTTGGGTTTGCTATTTGGATAACTCGACATCATGCTGTATAACTTTAAACACTTGATCGTGTATGAGTTACGCTTTCCCCTTTTAATGTAACGAATACCTTAAACTATCTATAAAAATAGCAAATAGAGTAAACAGAAAATGTTAAACAGTGCATGTTAACTTCTCTAAGTCAAATAACAAACTTCGTAATATTTACCATGAACTTCAAACTGAATAAACTGATACTTTTATGATTTCTTAAACATAAAGAAAATTTAACCACCAAATACAATAAACAATACCACAAGAATTACGTTGTTTAAAGACATTTTAAAATGAATAAAATTTGCATGACGTACGATTATAAACATAAAACAAAATAACAAGAAACCACAACAATCACAACTTTGCATGCAAACAAAACAGAAAATCTACTATCGCGGTTACAGTACACCCGAATTAAAAGATTAGAAGTCTTCGTTGTTTTGATCTGAGATAGTTTTAAGTCACGGAGATTACTTTTCAAAGAAAAAGATACCAGAGGTGGTGGCTATGTAGGTAAGAAGATCAAGTTGTTCTGACAGTAGTTGAGATACAGAGAGTCACGGAAGTTTAGAATTTCAAAGAGGACAGGGATCTGGAGGACGGGACGAATGATCAAGCTTTTAAATGATCATCACTCCTATTTCAGGCTTTGAATAATGCAGGATATAAAACGACCAAAAACCGAATGACGTATATTTTGGTCACCAAAATAATGTAACAAATCGTAGTAACAAAACTAAAGGGTAAAGGTGTGGAGTGTGGAAGGGCGCAAGTCACAGGGCAGGCAATAGTTTCAGAAGAGGCGAGTTTGAGATATATTCAAACTTTACTTTTGTTTGTTAGCTAAGAAACTGTTCTCTGTTGTAATAAATATTTATATGTCTTGTTCTATATACTCCCCTTAGTCTGTTTAAGCTGCTTTGTCAATGTCGTCGTTGGCGAAACCAAGGTCGGCAAAACTCAATCAAATATTGTAGAATTTATTAAACAGGGTGTAGTTTTTAAATTAACCACCATTGGTGTCTTGTAAACCATAAATCTGACAGCAAACTTTAATTGGGGAACCTTTCCTTATTTTTTGGAGAAACTACAAAATGAGTAGTTTAAATATTTGTAAATGGCTGCCCTTTTCCGATATGGTTATCAATTTTCAAATTTCTTATGGAATCCGAAACCATCATAAAATACAGGATTTTGATGAGAAATTTGAAATTTGGCCGCCATATTGGAAAATGGTAGGTATTTATAAACATTTCAACTACAAATTGTTTAATATTATAGAAACAAGGGAAGGTTTCCCGTTTAAAATTTGCTCATTTAAAAAAGACACCCTGAATATTGCATGTTTGTTTTCCCATTAAAATAGAGTCCAACAAGTACCTTCAGTCTCTAGTTTAAAAAACGTTTATAATTATTAGTATAGGTCGACACTTTTAGTAGTTATGTCGTCAGGCCAAATCTTCAGAGTCAATAAATGTGATGATTGGAAAGATTTATTAAATGAATTTTTAATAATAACTGCTTATTATAATTATTATAAATCTATTACGAAAATGTAGTTCTTCCTATAAAACCAGTTACAACTGGTTAAATAAGAACTGAGAGAAAGAGTTAATTAAAGATTTTCCTTTGTGGACTTGATGAAGGAAGAAATAGAGGACTAATAGGACTGCAGTTGAAAAGACTTTGGGAATACTCTTGCAATCATGGATAAGACCCATCCAAATATGCTATGGCCAGTGAATATTCCCTTTCAGTGATAAAGTGAAAAGATATTCAGTCCGGATCTGATCAAGTCTGATGTTTGGAATCGAAACTACAGTTCGAAAAGCTTTTCCTGGACGAGATGATAGGTAGAAAAACATTGCTGCCTATTGGCCATGCGGGAGTGTTAACTACCCTTAATGGAATAGGAGCGAATAGTAAATAATGGTAGAAAAGTCAAGTTTAGCCAAAATGAAGTCCGACAAAAGTAGAAATACGGCACTTGGATTTGAAGAATGTAGTGTTTCATTGTTGTGAACAGATCAATGCATTAAAGAAGGTAAGAAGATTTTGTGACAAGAGAAGAAGCGGCACTGCCTCTGAACAAAATTAAGTGGGTAAAAATCTAAAAATGCGTTCGAATACGTAATCATTTTCCAACCAATTTTTTTTTTATAAATTTTTTATAACTTTCCTATAGTATTATCCGACTGGGAAGCGGCTTTAGATGGGTCCTCTCACACTTACGCACGTGCCATCACTCACAGGCGCGCAGTGTATTAGGACTGGCCGGTACCTGCCACGAGACACCCGGTGAGTTACCTGCTGTGCTTCACTTGATGGAACTTTAATTTATTTAATTTGACATTCTAAAATAAAATCTGTAATATATTTGTATTCTACACTTCAGTACAAGAAAAACGAGACGAAACAACGTAAAATTTCCTTAAATAGGTTCAAACTTATGAGTCATCATAGAGTCACTAATTTTGTAGCTTATATTGATTTTGGGCTCTACTTTAGTAAATTATACGTTGTTTGATCTCATTTTTCTTGTAGTTATATGCAGAATACAAATTAAATTTTTGTAAACTGTTAAAGTGAAGCTCAGTAGATGACACTTACGGTTGGCTTGTAGGTAGTTGTAGTAGTCTAAGTGTGATGTGTGGGTGTGTGTGAAGCAACCCTTCCTTCAGCTCCACTCCCAGTTCGATAGAAGTACAGTTAATTTGAACTTGAAACCTCATAATACGTTGTAAATTTTTGCCGTTCAATATAAACATTGCATGGTGTAAATAATCGATGCATGACGTAATACATTACATAAAATTTCAGCGTGTAACTTTACAATAACACAAACTCTAAACATTCACAAGGTAACCAAAAATAAAATGTGTAAGTTTATTTTTACCATACGCAAATAAATAATTTTTACAAAAAATGTTAGTATACACAATTTATCTCAGCGTACATATATACATTTGTGACAGTTTGAAACAAAACTAGACAATGCACACTGCATGAACATACACACAATGCATCGACAAAAATAAAACCACGAACATGAAATAACGAAACGGGAATAATAATGCAAACGAGAGGGAGAAATACACGCAGTGACTTCACAAAATAAATGTGCTATGATTGCTTGAGCTGGAGAGAAGACGTCAAATAAAGATTTTTGCATGTTTTGCTTTTTGTGGATCTGTGTTTTTATTGCGAATGTAAAACGGGGAAGATGGAAGCGAGATGTTGACGAAGCGTAGGTTTAAAAAACTAAACCGAACTCTGAATCGTGGATTTGAACGTCGCACCGAGTAACCTGGTCGAAATTATTTCACTTAATTTCTCATAAGGAAATGCATATTATAAAGAATATGATGTATTTTTATAAATATTCCTGGTGGGTTGAATTTTGAGGCAATGCGTGGTCCTCTATGCCAGGAGAAATAGGAACTACGAATTGGTCAACAAAAGTATCTTTTTTGAGAGTAGTGGGTCAGCGACTATTGGTGTTAGGAACACCAACTGTTTCATATATACGGGAGATTTTTTTTAAACTTATCGTCTCTATTATTTAAAAGACGAAAATCTGATCTCTGAACAGGTATCACCTACTTACAAAATCCCTTCCCCACATGCCATCCTACCTCAAAAATGTTTAATGGTCACGTATGGCTTGTGATACCATCAAATTAAAGCACTTAAAAACTACTAAATTTCTGTGGTAAGAAAATCTTATTTTTCGCACGCATTCGTTCCCTACGCTCAAAAATGTTATTTTTTAAGTTATTTTTGAAGAGATGTCATAAATCAGGTATCGGTACAGTAATCCATCTTTAATGAGAACCCCACTCCTATCAACAAATGTCAACAATTTGTAATGAACACATAATATATGACTTCTGATGAATCAAAAGAAACGTGAATTTCTGTATTAATAAAATAAAAATTGTTTGACTATTAGTCCACTACTTTAAAAGAATATATATTATTATGAAAATATTTTCTGGAATTTAAGATAGGTGAAAGCCCTATGAAAGTAATTTATTGCATAATTAAATATTCATGATTGGACAAAGTCAATAGCGTGAAATAAACAAGAGCCATGTTTAACTGATCGCAGAATGATGACAAGGGTCTCCTTAACTTTTACTGTACATAAGAAAAAATAAGGATTTTTGCCTTAGATTGAATATTGCATTTTCACTTTTATTTCTTTACTTGTGACCTGAAGGAGTGGTTCACAGAAATTCATATTTACTAGTTGATCCGTGTGATTATTTCGAAAGTTATAGTACTTTATCTGATTTATTACGTTGATTTAATTCAGTTAATTACGTTCATTTATTTACGTTGGTTTAAAAATAACAATTATTTATAACGATTTATAACGCTTTACGTAGCCTATAGATTACACTTCCATATAGAATTTAAACAGTCTAACAGCTGTCATGTTAGTTAAACAGATTGTTAATAGATGGCGCCTTTCATTATAAATCATATGAAAGTTATTTATTAAAATGTTTAACGAAAATATTAATTTTAAGATATTTGTCTATTTTCCGTCAATTTGCGGGGAATGTAAGCTTCAACTTGCATCAAAAAGCAATAGGTGTTACTCAACAGGCGTTGCTACAAAAGAAAGCTTTTTATGATCTTAATCTGTCGATTGTGTTCATTACAAATTGTTGATATGCGATGATAGTGGGGTTGGGGGTATTTTGCAAATAGGTGTTTTAAGATTCTCACCAAAGAAGAATAACTGTCCCAAGAATAGATTATGTCTCCGTCTTTTAAATTATGTAAAATTTAAAAAAAAATACTATTTTCAGCTTTGCAAACGAAGTCGATTTTTATTTTCTCACCACAAACATTCAGGATTTTTAAAGGGCATAATATGCTGCATTACAAGGCATGTGTCCAATAAACATTTCGAGATGGGGTGGTAGGATTAGGAGGGGGTTTTGTGATTTCGTAAATAGTTGTAAAGGTTCTCCCTGACGGTGAATACTCTCCAAAGATAAGATTTTGCGTATACTCATCCATCTTTTAAATTATAGAGTGGGGTCAGTTTAAAAAAAATCACCCATATTTTGTTTTTAGTTGTTAAAAAAAATATTAACCAGCCATGGGATGTAATTGAAATCCTGCATACTTGTATTTCCGAATACGTTGGCAGACTTTTGAGTTATAAACAATTAAACTATAAGTACCAGCATGATTTTCTAATTGCATGTTCCGCGTTCAACGATTACACAGCAAGAACGGTCGAACCGATTTAAACTCATTTACTAACATCAATGGTTAACTCTACATCAAGATTGCAGACGCTTTTCTAAAAACTCATTTGATAGTACTGGTGAAACAAGATTTCCATCAGAACTAACACACCCAGATGCTATCTTATGCCCACAGATTCTTTTTATCATAAACTTTGTAGAAAAAAGGTCAACAAATTTCTACGATGTTTATGATTAAAAAAACCCGAGGGCAAAAATCACAACTGGGTTTATAAATTTATAAAAAAAAGCCTTATTATTGCTCTTTTATTAAATGTACCGTAATCTACCCCAAGAAATAAAAATCCACCTTCAAATAAACCAAATCATCGGAAACAAACTTATATTATCCTTTTATTGGATTTGCAAAACAACGGGTAACTCTGGAATCAATATTTTGAGTGCAACATTTATTTACAGGGTGATCTGCGTAGGTGTGCCAACGTTCGTGGTTCAGAAACTGTTGAGTTTACAGCACATTTTAAATTGTGGTCTTCAATTTAATTGGTTGAAACTCAATTCGTATTTTTTTTAAATTACCGCTTTATAATATGGCGGCTACTTAAACATTTCTTACAGACACTCCTACTTTTATATGTCTCATATTAAAATTGATACGACCGCCATTTTGAAAATATTCAAGTCGCTGTTCTGATAGATATTAGGTTTTTTTTGTAAAAAAAAAACAAAATGACTGATAATTGGAAAGCGAAGCGTTTTAATCCTACGTTTATTGGAACTTTGTATCTTATTTTACCTACGAAAATATTCTATAAATCGGTTTTATAGAGCTACGTGACAACCTGTAAATCTGAAATTATAATAAAAAGGGTTTAAAAAGTGCGTTTATTTTGGTACAGAGCCACAATTTCTAATTTAAAACACTTCCGCAAACTCCGCAAGCTAGTATAAGTTGGTCACTCTAGTTAATACACATGCGTGCTTCACACGACAACCAAAATAATATCACCCTAAGGAATAGTCATGCGTGCTGCGCACGCCAACCAAAATAATATCACCTTAGGGAACACCCATGTCCTAAGAAAATAATATCACCCCAAGAAATAACCACGAGTGATTCGCACGCCAACCAAAATAGTATCGCCCTAGGGAATACCCATGCGTGCTTCGCACGCCAAAGAAAATAATATCATCCTAGGGAACACTTATGCGTGCTTCGAACGCCAACCAAAATAATATCACCCTATGGAATACCCATGCGTGCTCCGCACGCCAACCAAAATAATATCACCTTAGGGAACACCCATGCGTGCTTCGCACGCCTATCAAAATAATATCACACCAAGAAATAACCATGCGTGCTTCACACGCCAAATAAAATAATACCACCTTAAGGGTTACACAAGCGTGCTTCACACGCCAACCAAAACAACATCAAGCTAATGAATATCCATGCGAATATCACTTCACTAACCCAAGCTAGTGTATAGATTTAACCTAAGTAGTCCGGGGTCCCCCTCACAATAAATGTTACAACAAAATTTCGAAAAAACGAAAATTGTGACTCCTTTCCCCAAATTTTGACTAAATAAAAATCAAAATTGCGAAGTTTTGTTATAGTGTATGATAAAATCAAATAACGTAAAATACAGCTTAGGTTAAGTATATACACGGGTTACGACACTTCCGATAAGGTTAGACCAACTTACAGCTTTTGTTAGTGACGTCACTTCCGGCGCTATATCACCGCGACTCTACGTAACTGTCTAAACATGACGTCACAAAACGAATCTACCTTAAACAGTTTAACTAATAGGAATGCGTTTATACCGTACCGTGTGTTATAAGAAGCTCATTAGGCAAAATTTGATCAAACAAGTTGGGATTTTAAGTCGAGGAAGTTGAATAACCGTTACGGACCACCTGTTTCAGCCCAGACAACAGACAGCAGTTCATCTCGTGGCAAGTAGACAGACGGGGACTGCTACCAGCATTTTGAGAGTTCTCCTGACCGCAGCCGGAAGGGACATAAGACTGAGACCGGATGTGGTAAGTTGAAACAAATTTGAAACTTTTTTCATGTTAAGTTTATATTTCCAGCCTTGTATTTTGAGACATAATTCTTTTCAAAAATACCCAAATTATTTTGTTCTTTAAACTTTCATCCGAGCCATTAATTTTTTCAAAGCGGATTATTTTCTTCTTTTACAAAATGTAATAGTTTATCAAATTTAAGAAATGTAGTACATTAATTGATTTAGTTTTATATGAATTTCATGCAGTTACAAGAAGTTTTAATGTGCTGCATTTGTATAAGGCTATTTATCAAACACCGGGTGATTTTAAAATTATTCTGTTTGTATACGAATGAGTAATATGCACACTAAACGAACCGATACGCATGGAAAATTTGCGTATTGAACTTAAGCCAGCTAGAATGGAGTAGAAAATTTGTAGATCGTTACATTAGTTTTGGTTACCTCAGGTTATGTTACTTTACGCTATTATATGATAGGTTATGTTACTTACCGTTATGTTATACTATTGTAGGTTAGTTTACGATACGATACGTTAGATTAGGTTAAATAACGTTATTTTTAGTTAGATTACGTTACGTTAGGTCTTAAATGATATTTGTGGTTAATTTTCGTTACGTTACGTTACGATAAGTTATATAATAACAGGTTACGATACGTTAGGTTTCTTTATGTTATGATGCCTTACGTTACTAATTGATACGGTGATTACTTTACGTTACGTTACGAGGTTAGATTAGGTTACGTTACGTTATTTTATGTTATACCTTACGTTACTAAGGGATAGATTTGGTTCCTTTACGTTACGTTACGTTAGTTTAGGTAACTTTATGTTACGTTACGTTAAGTTAGGTTACGTAACATTACGATACGTTAGATTAGGTTAGGTTACGTTACGTTACTTTATGTTATGAAACCTTACGGTACAAAGGTATAGGTTAGGTTACTTTACGTTACGTTACGTTATATTAGGTTACGTTACGTTACGTTAGGTTAGGCTGTGATACGTAACGTTAGTTTATGTTATGATACCTCACGTTACTAAGGGTTAGGTTTGGTTACTTTACATTACGTTACGTTAGATTAGATTACTTTCTTTACATTACTTTAGTTAGGTTACGTAACGCTTCAATACGTTAGGTTAAGTTACGTAACGTTACGTTACTTTAAGTTGTGATAACTAAGGGATAGGTTAGGTTTCTTTACGTTCCATTACGTTAGGATAGGTTACGTAACGTTACGATACTTTAGATTAGGTTTGATTAGTTTACGTTACATTAGGCTAAGTTAGGTTGTGTTACTTAAGTTACTTCACGTAACGTTTTTTTATATTACTGTATGTTAGGTTACGTTACTTTAGGTTAGGTTACGTTGCATTATTTTAGGTAAGGTTACTTTATTTGAAGTTTGATTAAGGTTAGATGAATACTATTGTCACAATAGTACGAGTATTCAATGTGTTAATTATACTTAATTTTGTACGTGCTGCGACTGAATGTGATACCATGTCAGGAGTATATAATCAGGGAGAAAACAAATGTATTACAACCCTCAAGAACAATCCAGACCTGAAAACTGCTGTAAAAGCAGAGAGACATTTCTACTAAATCTGTATGAGAGAAGAGTACAGGTCTGAATGCAGTTAGATATTCCAGATATAACAATATAATATCAAAACAGCACATACATAAAACATTTGACCTGGCGTCATTCCCTCCAACCAACGCAGCCACTGCACAACACTCGTTACAAGAAGTTCAACACTGAAAGGGCAACATGTTAGAACCAACGTTATGGGGGTGGACTCTAAATAGCAATATGCTTTCCAGTACCTTCGTCTATTTAGCCACCACCACCTGAGTTATTAAAACTCATATCGTGCAGCTGATAGACACCATGCTCCACCAAACACTGGCAGTTTGTTAAATCAGGGCTGCCATGTTTACCCATGTGAACCACTTGTCAAGACTTGACTTGTGGAAGTTGTGTGGAGGATTTTGACACCGACGAAGAAAACGATGACTAAGCTGTATAGTAGTGTGTTAGTGTGTATAGAAGAGAATTTTTATTAAATTGAACTTTTGTATGCATGTATCTGTGATGATATTGAAAAGAACTCTTAACATGTCTTTACGAATTGTCAAGGACACGTACATAAACATTCCTTTCTGAACACTTCACATGTTTTTGTTACCAGAAACTGTAAAATAAATTATTATTATGCAATTATTATTATTATTATTATAATTTGCTTGAAACACCTTGCTTACTGTTAAATAATTTCCCAAAATGCTATTTCAATTATATACTCTTTAAATAGTGATATTGCACAAACTTATGCTACTATTTCCATGAACCAAAACTTAAACGGTCTTTTACGCCAATAGGGTTGGTCACAGAAAAAAAACTATAGATACCAAATATTTAGATAATTGCATGAGAAACAATTTTTATTTGTACGTTTTTTCTCTAAACTAAATGGTTAAGCCAGTAAAAACCAAAAATGGTATTTTTGCCACCATTTTCCAAGATGGCGGTTTAAGCACAACGTTTTTTCGTTGACTTTATAGAATTTCTATCAGGACGCCAAAGAGATAAATTGTACAAATTCCCTTGCTTGTATGACGCATTTTTGAAAACAGTACATTTTTCGACTAAAATTACTGGACTATAAGGCCAAGAAATAAAGCAGCATTGCTAACAATAATGTACTTCAATATCACCAACTCTAAAAAGATCAAAGTTTTTCATAGAGCTGGAAAAACAATGATGATAACATTCTTTCACTATATAGGCTTCTTAGTGTGCTTTCAGTAAATGGGGAGTATTATGTATCAGTGTTGCTTACGATGCAGAATTACTGAAATGCCAAACTAAAACCCTTAATTTGCAAATGACTTTTGAAATACCACTACTTTAGTTATTTCATTAGCTTAGTTTAAAAGTAAATTTATTGGACAAATTATTATAAATCTTTGACAAAATACAGGACAACATTTATTGTAGGCGATTTGAAAAACGAAATTGCATCAGCTATGCAGGGACATTTAGTTGTACTACTTCGAGAAAGTTCATCGCCGAACAAAATGTCAAATGTATAAATCAAAGATCGAGAGTTACATTAGAATCGATATCTCGAAATTGATGTAAGACTGTATAGAGTTCGTCTGCACTGGGTTTACGTCGGGTGAACATGTCATTTCCAGTAACTTACAGTATCTAATAAGTCAGGACAGCCGGGTTAAATTAAAGTTCAATAGAGTACAAGATGCTTCATTGGAACGGAGGAGAAACGATCTCTTTTTCTCAAGACGCAATTTAAAGTGAAATTTTGTAAAAGAACTAGCCAACACTTATTTTTGTAAAATAAAACATAATGGATTATGAATACACATACTGTCATTGTGTTTGGGAAATGTCATTCAGTTCACTAAAGTAGTTTAGTGAATGTCCTTCAGTGAAAGGAACTAGTTCCCCATTGTAGCTCAGTAGTTCAATGTTCAATTAGTTCAGTGATGTAAAACACTTAATGTTTTCCAAACTACTAACATTTACATAAAAATACTAAAACATAATAAGTGTCCCGATTAAGCTACTAAATACAGATTGTATTTCATTAAAACGTGTGTTTTTTTTTACAAATGTCTTAAAACGATTGGTTGATTTTTACTTTCTCCACCCTATACGTAGTATATGGAGAAAGTATTGTTTTCGTAAAAATGTTCGAATTTGAATTTTCAGTTGAATTATCTGTTTTGGTGCTCCCAGAACCCCAAAAAATTGTTTAGTGCAATTATCTGTGTTGGTGCTCCCTGAACCCAAAAATATTTTTAGTGGAATTTTTTGCTTTGGTGCTCCCTGAACCCAAAAAAGTGTTTTTAACGTGGTGTCTGTCTGTCAGTGTGTCAGTATGTATACACGACCAGAGGGGACACTATTGGTCCGATTTTCATGAAATTTGGTATGTAGGTACTAAACCCTAATATCTCCAGGCGTTTTTTTTTCATTTTTTGGAATTTTTAATTTTTAAGGGTAATTTACCCCTAAAAACCAATAAAAAACGACAAAAATGCAAATTTCTCAAAAACGGCTCTAACGATTTTGATCAAATTTTCAGTATTTATAGTGCTTAAGATGCCAAACAAAATGACACCACCCGATTTTATCAAAACTTCTGCGTTTCATAATTATGGGGAAATGTTAAAAAATAAACAAGTTTATGTTGTCAATCTAGCATCACGGCAACGGCCGCACGGGGTAGCACAACGGTAGCGAGGACGGCCAGTAATTCAAAGGTCGCGCGATCGAATCCCGCCTGGGACAATAACTTTTTTATACGATTGACGTAGGTAGAATATTATTTTTTTGTTATGTTCTAAAAAGTAGTAAATAAAATGATTAAAAACAATATTATTTTGACTACAGTAAGTTGGGAGAAAGTTTTGTGTCAGTTAACTGATACCGTTTATTAAATCGTGTAATTATTGTTACTTTTTTAATTTTCTTACTTTTTATATTTACTTTTCAGTCAGAGAAATCCAAACCTATTATAAAAATTATTACCACACTTTTGGATAACTTATAGAAAAATGCATAATAATTATAGGCCTATATATTATTTTCTATTGATTGTTTTTTGTGAGATTGACCAATTTCAACTGTAAAACTTTTCAAACAGGAATTCTATACTTTACGGAGATTGAAATTAACATTATGTAACGCGTTTGACTACTTTTCAGGCATCGTGCATATTTTAGGGTAATAATGTGTTGCATGTTATAAAAAATTAACTACACGGAATTTCAAAAATATGTTTTTCAGCAAAACTTTGAAGTTATTGTGTTTGGCAAAAAAAATGTGCAAACAATTTCACTTTTTCTGTCAAAATAAACTTAAGTTAATGCACTTACTAAACTTACGTGATGTAACGTAACCTCAACTAACCTTAAGTAACTTAACGTAATGTAACATAATGTAAAGTAACCTAACGTAATGTAAAATAACGTAACGTAACATAACGTAACCTAATGTTATGTAGCATAACGTAACGTAACTTAACCTAACGTAATATAAACTAACCTGACGTAAATTAACGTAATGAACTTGACGTGGAGTGGTGTAACCTAACCTAACCTAAAGTATCCTACCGTAACCCAACCTACCTTAACATAAAGTAACCTAAAATAAAGTATCATGATGTAA
>JAGFPH010000572.1:56933-74191 GCA_018207615.1 Philaenus spumarius
CAGTAACATAACGTAACTTAACCTAACCTACAGTAACATAACGTAACTTAACCTAACCTAAAGTAAAGTAACGAAAGTGATGTAACGTGTTAATCTAACTTACTGTAAGGTAATTTTTTTTAATGGTACCTATATTTTTTTAACATGCCCTGAGTTAGGGTAAACACATTGTTAAAACACATTGGTCACAGTTTACAGTTCCTCGCTGTAAGTGACCTTGCAATTGTAGCTCAGCAGTAGTACCAACTGTTTGCAATCATAGAAGGCAGTAAGTACAGGCATTGAACAGAATGGTTAATGTATAGGTTGCATGACTGCCTTGACTTTGGTTTATGACGAGACTTTTACAAAACACAACTATGAAACAAGATTATTTCAGAAATTGGAAATAGTAAACGTGAAAGTCATTAGTCAAACTATTATTCGCCTTTCTTATAATCTTTAGTCGCCCAACCCCTACGTACATTTCCTATAATTATTATTCTCTCAACGCAATAGTTCAGTCGGCAGGTAGTTTTTTTAGTTAAAGGGTCGACCCTAAGTGACATTCAAGTACCGTAACCCGTGTGATGATCACCATGTGTGATGATAGATCCTAGTTTGCCCATAAAAAGGCTTACTCGTATTTCGCGCGTAGTTTGGATGTCCAGGCCTGTTCAATAATCTTCTTTATGTAGTAGACGTCCTTCTCAGCTCATTTCCATATTAAAGATGAGCTATTGCCATGATTTTTATGGTGAGACCTTAAGAGTGGTCGGAGACTCATCGGGAGTGGTCATTGAGCGCTGATCATGGTCCCCAGAACACGTTTCTGAGTGTCATATTGCTTGATTTTAGTATAAAAATATATACTTAGATTAAATTAACAAACACAATTTAATGAGTTTATTGAAAATATAATTTTGAAGTGACTTGTGGTTAAAATTACATTCTTATGATCTGGGCAGTTGGTAGATCGCGGATTAAACTTATGGCTGTTTTATGTTAATGTAATTTATTTTATATGTTTAGATATATCATTTTAATCATCATTTAATTTTAAGGGTAGTTACCCATTTCATTACTTTTGACTTAAGCAATCGAATTGCAAATGGATTTTTATATCACTTAAGTATTAAACCAATTTAGATATTGCTTGTATAAAGTTAGTTTAATTTATATTTATTGTATAGGGTTAGCAACTCTTTTTCAACCCATTAGGCTGTACTAATTGTAACGTCTAAACACTCCTGGCAATGGTATAATTAAACTGTGAAATGTTTAGTGAAATTCGTTTGAATCCATAGAGGACAAAGAAACATTAATTTTAAAGGTGTGTTTTGTTTTTTTTTTTTAATTTTTTTCGCTAAGCGATATCTCTCTTTGTTCTTTATCAAAATTAATAATTCAAGAATAATTTTAAAGCTTATGTTCCCCGCTATTTACGAAAAATAGACACACAGCTTAAAATTCATGTTTTCGCTACAAAAATTGATTAAAAAAACTTTTATATTATACTTCATATGGTTCCTCATGAAAGGCACCATCTATTAACAATCTGTTTAACTAACATGACAGCTGTCATCAAGACAGTGATCACCAATCAAAAATGGACGGGGTGACAATGATGTCTGGCTTCCATTCGCTTTACTGTTGCTTTGTTTCGGGGTCGTAACCATAGCACCAACACTCATGACCAGTAATGACCTTCGATAGGAAATCTGGATCAGATTCAAGCTGTTCTTTCAAAGCACGACATGTTTTAACTTGAAGTTCTTTTTTATTGTCAGTCAGAACCCGAGGCACAAACTTTTCAGCGACCCTTTTCATTTCCAAATCTTCGGCTAAAATTCGCTGAACCGAACTCCAAGATACCCCACCAATCTCTGACAATTGAACAATGGTCTGTCCGTCGACAGCGAGCACAAGTTCTCGAGTTTTCTCAACATTTTCATCCGTTCGGGCAGTTAATGGAGGTCCAGTTCGAGGTTTGTTCTCAATCGACATGTCGACCACTCGTACACTTGTGTTTTCCTACAGCATCATCTTTGTAGGCTGCTTTCAACACAGTCAGCGGCGTTTTTACAGAGCAGGAAGCAAAATGTTACAGCCGCACGTTGTTTCCTTAGGCAGTCGTTGCTTTATGTTACGCTTGAGAGAGGCGTTTGACAATCCTCAAAATAACAATTAATTGTCGTTTCCCTCGTTCTACGTCGGCACACGAGTTGTCAAGGAATAGACAGTATGCTCCAATCCAACGTTCAGGGTTAAGTTTACAACATCAATCATTATAATTTCTTGTGAACTTGATGTTTTAAATATGAGTTATAGAACTAATATATGTTATAATACGTTATAAGATTTGCTTTAAGATTAGAAAGTGTATATAAATACAACCATTTATTATCAATATATTAGTTTATACAATTTTAAAGAAGAGATACCTATTCGTTTAACTTCGGAAACATTCGTACATCTTCGTATAACATATAAACATATTCGATTATTAATTTCTTCACTATAATATTATAATAACTTCTAAATCATTTAATCTACAAAATATAAAATAAAAAGAGATTAAAAGAAAATATTTTTTGTAACTTTCTTAAAATATATAATAACGTATATTACACAAAATTTTAACAAATAGGCCTACAGTTTTATAATCCTTATAATATAAAAAAAATATATAGCTAAGTTAAAGATAATGACAGCAAATGTCCATACAATATTGTAGTATTTACTGTGTTTGTATAGGATGCCGAGTTGAACAAACCAATTAGTACACATAACTTATCCTTCATCCGATTGTTTTTACAGTTACACCATCCGATAGGGAATCAAAAGGGCTACAAAAAAAGTGTCTTGACGTTTTTCGTTAAAATGTACGGGTTTTGAGTAATTTAGGTTTGTAATTTTCAAACAGCCGCCATTTTGAAACGCATGATTGGATTGAATCGTTTATTTTTCTTGAGGTATATCATTGTCAGGTTAAACTTCATACCTAGTTTGAACTCAATTAGTCAAACCGTTCTCTAGATATGAATTATTTTGTACAAAAAACAAAATGGCGGATATCTGGAAAACGAAGCGTTTTCGGACCTATGTTTATAGATACTTTTTTCATTATTTTCACCAGTAGAACACGTCCTGCAATTCTTTCCGTTTCTTCCTGATACACCCTGTATATATAGGATATGACTGTATTTTAAAAATACATAAATTATCTTTTGCCAATTTCCACCTGGCCTTTCTCTACAACATTTTGTCTCGTATAAATAGGTTAATCATAAATTCCCGTTATTTATCAACCTCCCCTTCGAATTGAATGTTTGCAACCAGTCACGTGCGTGATCGTTAAGCTTGAGGACTGCAGTGCACAACGCTTGAAACGCACCTACAACGAAGCGACTACGCTTCTCACTCTTGACGATTGCTTGACGTCCCGTTAGCGATCCCCCAATCGTTTACCTAGGCAAAAACGACCAGGCGTACATATCTCGCTTCCTTGACGATAGCGCAACAACCTGTGTGCGGACTGCCTTAAACTCGCCATCATAAAAAACTAAAATAACAAAACAGCACCCGTGAAAACTATGACTACAGACGAACAAAACAAGTCAGGTCGACGACAGCAATCTCATTGAACTGGCGACAAGCCAGACAAGCTGCACTATACATAACTAGCGGCAGGAACGCGTATTACAAAAGCCCCGCCCACGGCAGCGCAATTCCGATTACTTTTTGGTACCCCCTCGTATATAGGAAATGTGAATTACTCTTTACCTTGCGTGTAAAAGCAGTGTCAGAAGAAGAAGAAAAAGAAATCATCAACGAAATCAATAGCACCTTACTTAAAGACAAGTACCGCGAGTTCGTATATTTTACCTCATTCAAAAAGTGCTCGGTGAGCCTAAAGAAGTATTCACTTCGAAAACAAAATGGCGGATAGTTCTAAAAGTAAGCATTTCCTAACCTATATTTGTAAGATTTTTTTAATAATATTTTTGCTATTGGAATCAGCTCGGAGCATTATACGAATCATCCAATGTACGAACTAAAACTCTATAAAACTCTGCTCTCTAGATATGACGGTTGTGGAGAGACTATGATGGACGAGTGAGTGGTATTGTACAGGGGTGGTGAAAAGTCCCGGAACGGGTTAATATTTTTTTTAACCGTTACAGATGGAACTATATAACTTGGTACACTGTTAGGCCGGCCGCACACTACATCGAACGCGACACGACACGACAAGACATTTTGACGGAAGGCGTCTTATACTACTCAATTAGTATGAGTTCAAATGGAGCTGGCGCATACTACATCGAACAAAACGCGACAAGACGATAAAACGCCTTAAGACGTTTTATCCATGTCTGGCGAAGGTACGGAAAATTTCGTCTTACGACAAAACGCGATCAAACAATATCAGAAAAACTGTTGTGCGCATGCGCTTTGGATCATGTGACATCCTGCTCCAATCCTTCAGAGAGCACGTGGGCACGTGGGAACATTTTACATCGTCTGTAATCTACGGCCGAATTTGTTGCTTGGCTACTGTTTTAGTGCATTAACATTTAAGCATTTTAAGGAACTTTAAGCAAGTGAAAAATGAGTGTAGATGACAGTGCAGTTGCGGCCGTAGATGTTGATAAACTGTTATTTTTAGTGCAAAACAACCCAGCAATTTTCAACTCTACATTAAAAGAACATCACAACGTCGATGTTATCTCCAAAATTTGGACTGACATAGGAAAAGAACTGAATGTACCAGGTAATATAATCATTCTCATAAATAAGTTTCATAACAAATAACTCCATTAGTACATTTTTGTGTAACAATGTAATTATTATAAATTAAGGCTATAGGACTATTTATTTGATTCTATACACAGCAGAGCCAAAACATCCTCAGTGAGGGAGTATTTTCATGTTTTTGCAGATATAACTTGTATAGTGATTTACCGGTTTATGTCATATGATAAATATACGGAATGTCCTGTACGAAATTGAAATTTTGCATAAGTAGGCTATTTTATGACAATGATGTTTAGCTATGAACACATTATCACAATTTTTCAGATTAAAAACAACATAGCGGCTATTTTCAATTTTAAAAGCTTAGTTCTCAAAAACGGTAAATTTTACAACAGATTTACAAGATACAGAAAAGTTGTATAATTTTATTCTCTAAAAGATAGTAATAAGTTTATTAAGATCGGAATATGATTACCAAAGGAAATAAAATGTTTCTGAATAAAAGCTTGATTTTTCTGATGATTTTTGCAAAATAAATCATGTTTTTAAGTAGACAATTTGCATTTACGGTACTCAGTTATTTATAAAATTTATCTTAATAATCTTAGTGCAATCTTTTGGAGGGTAAAATTTTACAGCTTTTTATATCATGTACATTTCTTGTAAAACTTGCGATTTTAGAGATGTTGAGTTTTTAATATTAAAAACAGCCGCTTTTTTGTTTTTGCTTAGTATGAAAAATGTTGATTATTTTTCTATAGCTGTACATAGTTGTCATAAATACTTGTGCAAAATTTCAATTTTCTATGTTCAATCGTGTCGTAGAAAAAACAAGAAAATTATAAAACAAAATGGCGGGTGTGAGGGTAACTAAGAATTTCTAAACAATTTAAATGCGACATTTACATTTTATTTTAACCTAGGAACAATGCATTAAAACATTGGTAGGTTATTCTGTATCACTCTGTATATTGAGATTCATAAAATAACGTACATTGTAGATAAGTAGAAGTAGATAAGTAGAAGCAAATTATTTTTCTAAACGAATACAAACTTGTAACATGTTTATTTAAACAAACTCAGTTATGCACTATGCACACGGTTATGCATACTATCTACACCAATGCCATTTTCTCTTGCCAAGGTACGGAACCTTCTGTAGAGTTAAAATACTTCAGAAAGTTGTCCCTTACTACATAAGCAGCTTTTGCTGCTCTTGCTCTGACAGTCTCTTGATCTTTATCACAGTCTTCATCTACACTCATTAATTCATCATAAATTTCAAAAATTTGCCCTTCTTTAACTCTAATTACATTGTGAAGAACACAGCACGCTAAAACAATACTTTTTGAAACGTCTGGGTGAGTTAACATTGCTGTTTCAAATACACGGAATTTTTTTGCCATCATGCCAAATGCGCACTCAACAATTCTACGAGCTCGAGAGTGTCTGTAGTTATAGATTCTACGTTCCCGTGTCAATGAGGCCTTGGCATACGGCTTCATCATGTGTTTGTGAAGAGCGTAAGCTTCGTCTCCCACAAACACGTAAGGAAATTCAATTTGGTTTTCTGTACATAGTGTTCTCGGTTTAGGTAGGTTTAACTGTTTATCACGAAACATACAACCAAAGGTTGAAGAAAGAAATACACCCCCGTCACTGTTTTTACCAGCTTCTCCTACATCCACAATTAAAAATTTACCCTCTGCGTCCACAACAGCTTGAAGTATTATAGAATGATGTGACTTGTAATTAAAAAACATTGAACCGCTGTTCCATGGAGCCTCGATTCTGACGTGTTTCCCGTCAATTGCTCCACAACAATTCGGGAAATTCCACAGTTCTTCGAATCTTTCTGCTATACGTCTCCACTGGTCAGTTGATGGGACAGTCATCAAATATATTGGAGACAGCTCCTCCCAAATTGCAGCACATGTTTCGGAAACAATTTTCCCAGCAGTTGTTGCACCAATTCTGTGGTTAAAGTGCATGTATTGGAAGCGTTCGCCTGTTGCAAGAAACCTGGAAATAAAAATTATACGTTTATAAATTACATTGTAAATTTATAATTTCAGTTGACTACTTGCCTGGTTGTTATGGCCAGGTGTGTTACTTTTTATATTGTTTAACGCTTAATAACAGTAGTTTTTCTTTCTAGGTAACATCTGTAAGACCAAATGGCATAACCTTAGAAACTCCTATGTTAGGTACCTTAGGGACCTAAAAAAAATGCCCAGTGGCTCTGGGCAAAAGAAAAAAAAATGGCATTTAGCAGCTGCTATGGAATTTATCCTACCGTGGGCTGGACCTTCCCGGAAAATGACAGGCAATCTCAACAAACCTGTTGATCCCGAAACTCCTTCACCATCTACATCTACCCAAGAATCTATCTATATCAACGACGACTTACGCGATGAAGATGAGTTAAATGATGAAGCAAGTGGAGAAATTGGTAACTACAACCCCAAGAAAAAACAAAGACAAACACCTGCTGAACTCGTGGCAAACCCAATGGCTGAATACTTGAAAACTGTCACTCAAAAACATAAAATTCAAGAAGTCAAAGGCGAAAATGAATTTTTGTCATTTTTTAAAAGTTTGATCCCAGATGCTGAAAAATTAACCTCAAGAAGGAAGCGTAACTTTAAAACATCTGTGATGACCAAATTGCATCAACTACTGGACGAACAAGAAGATGAGCAAGCATCTCATCGGAATATTAATATTTCCTCTCGAGCTCCGTCCTCTTCCTCTTACAGCGGATCTAATGCTCCTGAAGTTGTGGAACAGTATGACGGCGATTACAATTACTCACACTATGAGGATCAGCATTCTTCGCAGTATCAATTACATGAACTGTTGGTACTTCCTAAAAATAACCATGTTTAAAAACTCAACTTGATTTTCATATCATACCTGTATTTTATTTGAGTGTTAAATAAAAACATATTCTTCTTGTAAACAAAACTTGCCTATTTATTGCCCTTAACATAATAGATTCTTCATAAATTGTTGTATAAACGAAACGTGCACAATAGGAAGGTAGGATTACATGACAGGTCCCCACACTGGCACTCCCACACACTACCAAAAATACTGACACTTCCATACACCTCTTAACCTAATTTAAGATAACCTAACCTAACTTAATCTTACCTAACTTAACCTGACCTAACTTAACCTAACCCTCACTTAATCTGCCCTAAACTAACCTAACCTAACATTGGCGGTCCATCAAACGCTTTGTCGAGCTGGTACACCCCCGTGTGTGGAAGTGTCAGTCGAGATGTGAATCGTTAGTCAGGAAGCCGCATCCAAGAGGTGTGGGGAAGTGTCGGTATTTTTTCAATGTTTGGGGAACTGTCCGGACACCAGGATTAAGTGGCCTGCATTACAAAATAATTTAAATAAATAAATACACTGACTTACCTCAACGTAACCAAGAGTCTTTCCTCTGGAGTTATGGATTTTCTAAATTTAGTGTTTTGTTTCTGTATCTTAGGACTTATTAATTGCAAGATGTAGTCAAAGGTCGAAACTTTCATTCTGCAATAGTTGTAGAACTTTGATTGATCAGCCCTCAGTTCACCAATAAACCCAATAATATTTCTTTTTTGGTTTATAGGGTGCACCCAAATATTCCTTTTGACACCAGAATCTAATAGCTGTAAAAAACTCCATAACAGTATAACTGTCTCTTCTTCTTCTTCTTCACCACGATCCATTATTTCTCACTACCTATTATTTATTTAAATATTTCAAAAATTTGAGTATACAAAACGAAATACACTACACTGTAAGACAATCGATCTGGCACTAAGAGGTTGTCGGAAGCCGTCGTGTTTTGTCGTGTCGGACGGTGTATGAGGCGCATCCGACAGAACGAAACAGAACAGAACAAAACAAAAGATAAACTGTCTTGTCTTGTCGTGTCGCGTTCGATGTAGTGTGCGGCCGGCCTTACTGGGCATAAAACACTATTTTACCACAATTTCAATGAGCCGTTTCACTTCGGGGGGACGGCCCACAAGGAGTCAGAAGAAAATCTTAAATGAGAGCGAGGGTTGAGTTGTACATCAAATTAAAGGTCTAATTTAGTAGAATACAATTCCGCAAATTCGACTTCAAAAGGTTCACCCTAAACAAAAGGGCGGCCCTAAACGTGTTGAAATAAATCGTCATAAAGTTGCTAATATCTCGAAAAGGAAGAGTTTTTAGAAAGAATTTCAAAAGACAAAAAATGTTTATTTTAAAGTGCTTGACCTAAAAAAAATTGCTTCCAAATCGATTTCGTAAATTTTATTTTTACTCCTCCCATCTTAGAAAAGTTTGTAAAAAAAATTTACGAAATCGATTTGGGAGCAATTGTTTAGGTCAATCACTTTGAAATAAACATTTTTTGTCTCTTGAATTTTTTCCTAAAAACTCTTCCTTTTCGAGATATTAGCAACTTCATGTCGATTTATTTCAACACGTTTAGGGCCGCCATTTCTTGTTTCTTTTTAATCTGTGTTTACCTTTAAGGGAGATCTCTTGTAATTCGAATCGGAATAGTTCAAGTAAACGAAATTTAAAATGGTATACTCCAAAGCTTGAGAAGATGAAAAATAATGTCTTGTTACTAAGAGATTTATTCCAAGAGAACCAAAATAGTGATATCTTAAACAAACTAAAACGATTAAAACAGCAGTATAGCTCTTAAAATTGCTAAAAAGCAAAATAATGAGAAATACATTGAAAGCTCAACGAACAAATGCAGGGCAGCCTGGACAGTGGTCAACCGAGTGGCGGGGAAGGCTGGTAAAGTCAACGCAAATCAAGGCATCACACCAGATGAGTTTAACAATTTCTTTGTGTCGTCCGTTCAACTCAACCCACGCTCTTATTTAAGATTTTCTTCTGACTCCTTGTGGGCCGTCCCCCCCGAAGTGGTAGCGGCTCATTGAAATTGTGGTAAAATAGTGTTTTATGCACAGTAACAGTGTACCAAGTTATATAGTTTCATCTGTAACGGTTAAAAAAATATTAACCCGTTCCGGGACTTTTCACCATTCCTGTATAGCTTTAAATATCAGACACACAAGTGCGTACAGGAATCTCGTGTGAAAGATAACATCGGAAATACAGAAATAAGGGGTTTAGCTTTCAATTTCATACATGAACCGTTGTGTATGTAAATTCAAATATGCTTTTAGGGATGGAAGGCGTACCACCCTGAGATAGGGGTTGGCGAGGGGTTGTCACGCGAAACCCTCCTAAAACATCGACTTGGACTATTTCTTATATTGATATAATGTGTTTTCATTTCCCGACCAAATATGGAAAACATCTCGGTAAGAGAAATGTGTCCTTGATTGAAAAGTGTTATTGGTAATTATATTATTGGATAACTCACATACCCGGCTTTGTGTTGGTATTTAATGCTTATTCAAATTGTATTTATTTACATGTCTTTTATATTATCTAAGCGTAAAGGTAAACAATGGCCTACATTTGAAAAATATAATATTTTTCGTGAAATACATTTTCCCTTTTTTATGATGAGTCAAAGTATGCATTGACAAAAGAAAAAAGGGGGGATCGAAATTTGTTTTTATCTTTTTTTAAGATACATTTTGTTAGTATTCAAGAAATAGCCACTTGACTTCGTTTTAAAAATCTCAAATACTTCGTGATCACATAATTTTTCGTGGTCAAATAATACTTCGTGATCAAATGATACTTCGTATTAAATAATTGTGGTCAAATAATACTTGGTCATTAAATAATACTTGGTAATTGAATAATACTTGGTAATTAAATAATACTTCGTGATCAAATAATACTTCCTGTCCAAATAATTATGGTAAAATAATAATTTGTGATCAAATAATGCTTCATAATAAATAATAGTGGTCCAATAATACTGGTTGATTAAGTAATACTTCGCGGTCAAATAATATGATTTATAAAAGTAAAAACACAAGACTCAATTCTCATAAAAATAAGTTTAATGGTTTCAACGACAAAGTCGGCATCTTCAGAGACAATATGAGCTACAACTAAATTATAACTTAGTAGGTTTTTGCTTTTATTTTGTTAACCTAACCTAAAAAAAGGCATTGGCGTTGAAGAATAATAAACTGATTCTAAATTAAATGTGCTCGATGTTGATTCCAATAAAATAAAGAGCAAATATAATTTTTTTACGCAACAATCAGCAGTTCTATTTCTCTCCTTAACCCCTAAAAATTCTACACGAGAACACGAGAAAGCCTTCCTTGTAAAGGTGTTAAATAATTAGGTAAAACACTAGGTATTGAAGACAGAACTTTCCGTATTCTAAAAACAAAATATGTTGCACTTCTTTTTAAGAAACACAAGAATTATTCAGTATTTTACCTCAACCTATGACAACTACTGGCGTGAAAATGTGCTTTTTACTTTAAAATGCTTGGACACATAGGACAGGAAATTTTTACAGCAATAACTATATTCTGTAAGAGAAATATTTATAGCAATAAATATATGCTGTAATAGAAAGATTTATAGCAATAACTATATGATGTAAGAGAAATATTTATAGCAATAAATATATGCTGTAGTAGAAAGATTTATAGCAATAACTATATTCTGTAACTGAAAGATTTACAGCATTAAATATATGCTATAAGAGAAAATTTTACAGCGATAACTATATGATGTAAGATAATATTTACAGCAATTACTATATGCTGTAAGAGAATGATTTACAGCAATAGCTCTAATCTGTAACTAAAAGATTTACAAAAAGGACCCTATGATGTAGAAAAGATTTACAGAAATAACTTAACTCTGTAACTGAAAGATGTTCAGGAATTACTCTATGATGTAAGAAAGATTTACAGAAATTACTATAGCTGTAAGAGAATAATTTACATCAATAGTTCTATGCTGTAAGGTAAATATTTAGGGATAGACGTAATTTTAAATGTCCTGTGATTTATGTTATTGGCTGTCAAAAAGATCAAGGACTTCTTGTCTCCTGGCCTCACATAAAATTGGTGACACTCCTTTATGTACCTCATTTTGTAAACATTTTATGTTAAAAGAAAGTGCGCCTAAGAAGATTTGGGGCTGTATATATGGGCTCTGTACCAGATCCGTCAATGTTCTCCTATTCAAGAACGCAAATCTGACGCAGGAATCCCAATTTATATAAATTTGATTATTTAAAATAAGGTCAAAGAAATCACAACTAGCTTCAGTTTGTTTCTCAATGTGCATGAAAAAGTCGAGCCACTGAAGAAAGTTTCCAATGTATCGATTCCCCAATGGTTCGATAGTAGAACAGATTTATAGTCGACTATAAATGTCAGACTCGATCAAATGTCATAATTTATACTAAACTGTTTAGATATTCTATAAGTTCAGTTTTAATACTGAACTGATTTGCTGGTGAAGTAGAACCCGAGTTGGGAATAATGAATGTGATGAAGTGTCTCGTAAACAGCTGATATGTCATGTTATTAGTTTACAGAGTAAAAGGTTTCAGGATCGCTTTGTGCAATTTGTTACCCATAGGGTACATTTTAATAAGACAACTGCTTACCGTTGCCTAACTAAGAAAGAGGAAAGTCAAATGCGGATGTACATAGTTTTAGAAATCATACTTTTCTGTAAGTTTATTTTTTTGACCGCCATCTTGGATGTGGCATATTAAATCAAAAGGCATATAATTTTAATTTGCAAGGGAAATAATGAACGAAAATTTGGTTTGGTATAAATAATGTAAAATAATTCGATCACGCAGCTAAATCGCTGACGAAAGTTTAACGAGTTTCCAAAATTAAATTCATATATTTTAGGGTTTGAACCAATAATTTGGGCAATCGATTGATTTACGAATGCGCTGAATAGCTCTGTATGTGTGTACGAAATATATTAGTACAATATGTTTGCATCTATGCCTCTACATTCGACTCACGCACTGGTTCGTTCCGCTAGCAGCTGAAAAACTCGTTCACTTCGCTCGCAGGGAACAATCTCGGCCGTCGGCCTCGAATCAGGCGATGCCCCCACGGTAAAATCCAACACGAAGATTTGAACCGGGTACTTTATGGTATTTTACGTTTTTATCGATTTTGGGGAACCAAGTGAGTTATAAGGTCATGTAAAAACAAAAATGTGTAGAACAAAAACCAACATTTTACTTCCTGTCAAAAAAATTATTTTCGGTTGTTGGACATTTTTGGCTAACGAACTCGTCGTTAGAGCACAAAAATTTATAATATAAACTAGATATATATATACCATTTTTAATCACACCTTAAAACGTGTTCTGGTTACCATTTGGAAATTCGCAAATGGCAAATAGGTATTCAGTATCTTTTACCTAGGGACTGAATGGAGCAAAAGAAGGGAAATGTCAAATGTTTGCATTAGTAGAAGCGATAAACCACCGAAATAAACAAGATAATCTTCAAACTTGTAGAAATTCTACGTGTTTACTATTTATAATTCTTTGAATTTGAATAACATCTCGTATCTAGATAAGGATGTATGGATAATACAACGTAATCAAATGTAGAGCAGAACTACTGTATTTAAACTGCAGACCTTTTGTGGAGGAAGGAAATTACAATAGTTCAGTGTGTAATTTGAAAACAAAAGAAGATATTTTCCATTTTTTTAGTGATGGTCCAATCTTAAGAACAATAATTAGAAAGCAATATTTTGGGAAATTGGAGTTGAGTTGGGAGGAATTACTTCAACATCTTAACGAGTAAAATTGGAAATATCTTGCTCGGTACGTGCAACAGGCCTATCAATATAGATGGGAATTAATCCGTGAATTCAACTACTAATTTTGCGAATAATTATTTATTTTCATGTCTTTACTCCCTCCACCCCCTCCCTAAAGCCATCTTGTTAATATTTATATTTGTATTGGTAATCTTTACTTAGTGTTCATAATTAATTAATTTGTAGTTATCTACGGCTACGAAAAGAAAATAGTTAGTAAATAGTATTTTGTGAGGGTGTGCCAGGGGGGGGGGGGGGGGGTGGGTGTGTGTTGGTGAGCGTGTGTGTGGTTACTATGTATGGGTGTTGTGCTTAGGTATTTGCTATTATTTTTAAGTAACGCATTGTTAGTGTTATGCTAAAATATGTTGCATGTGACCCATATAGCTAGAGATGTTACAGTAATCAAATCTAAAGGGTGATTGATATAAGTGTGCCAGCTGTTTCTCTTGAAGTCTATAAGGGCTGTTAAAAAAGGTTAAATATTAACTCCCTGGACTTTTAGTTCTGTTTAATTTAGTGACTTCAAAATTTGTATCTTACCCGCCATTTTTACAATATGGCGGCCAACTTTCAAATTTCCAATAGAACACCCTATATTTTCCTGATGATTTTGGATTTTACAAATTATTTATAGACTTTTTGTTCTTAGTGTTTTTTTTATACGACTAACCGTTTAAAAGTTAGAGAGGTATACAATTTTAAAAACACCCTATCTGAGCGGATGATATTTTGGTGTGGAAAATTTTGAACCAATGTAAACGCTCTTAACATTAATAAAGCATTTTTTAGACAAACAAATAACTTTTTTAAATCAACAAATACGCTTTTTTTTAACTTTTTAAAATCATAATACAGCTGTTTGATTGTCGTTGTTAAAATTGTTGTTTACCGAAAGCCCTCTTTTTATTAGGCTACAAGTTCTCATTTTAAAGAACAGTTTTAATGTTTTTATATTCTAAAATAGCAGCCAACTTTCGAGTTTTTTTTATGAAACACCCTATGTTTTATGATGATTTACGATTCTATTTAATTCTGGATTGTGAATCAGCTGATATTAAACATTTGTTATCAACTTCATTTTTCATGAGTGACAAATTTGTAATTTTGTCACTTAATTTCTCTGTATTATGGATTTTCTTAAATTAATAAAATCAGTATTTGTTGATTTTAAAAAGGTATTTTTTTGTCTAAAAAAAATGCTTTATTAGTGTTGAGATCGGTTCAAAACGTTTCCATACCAAAATATCACCCGCTCAGATAGGGTGTTTTAAAAACTTTATACCGATATAATTTTTAAACGGTTAGTTGTATAAAAAAAACACCGAGAACAAAAAGTCTTAAAATAATTTGTAAAATCCAAAATCATCCTACAATATAGGGTGTTCTATTGGAAATTCGAAAGTTGGCCGCCATATTGGAAAAATGGCGGGTAAAATACAAATTTCAGTCACCAAATTAAACATAACTAAAAGTCCAGGAGAGTTACTATTTAACTTTTTTTAATAGCTCTTATAGACTTCAAGAGAAACAGCTAGCACACTTATATCAATCACCCTGAGTAGTCTACCAACCGACAGACTTTAAATAAAAAAACACCGTCTTAATGCCTTTCAACCAGAATTGTAACCTTCTCATTATAAAATACAGCATAATTGTTATTATATTATTAAATCAAACATTTTTAAGTAGGAATATTTTAAGGTTTATTATACTTCTCAGACTGTGTTTAAGAATTGTTAGCACTGTCAATCCCCGTTTTGTACTTTTGGTACTTATACCTGAGGGGACAATAAAGAGAGAAAAGAGTAAAATAATTTCCTTTTACAAATCTTTCTCTCACACTAAAATTGAGATTAAACGTTTTAACAGATTTAATTTTATAAATCTAGGTTGAGCAACCTGTCAGTAATCATTTTACTCTATAGAACACTCCGCTTAGTAAACCCAAGGCCATTCCACCCTTCAATACATCTGACATTACAAACGCGTCTCGGCACGCTATCTGCATATCTTCTCCTTAACTACACAACAAAAATTACTGTGTTCTTTGCATTGCAGTCAGCAAGAAAGAAATGTTGTTTCAAAAGGCGTGAGGAAGCAAAACATGCGATTTTATTTTTAAACTTATTAGAGTGAGTTTGGTAGAACTTCAAGGATAGAGAAATTGGTTGGCAAATGAAATAAAGCTGTTTTGTAGTTATAAAAATCAAAATACAAAATCCATCTTCTTTAACTGAATTATTTAGAACTCGCTGTCGTATCCTACTTTACCAGAGTTAAAAATAATGAATGTAATGAATAATAATGAATTAATGGTATCCTTTCAGACCCAGTGTCCTCTGCAGAGAACATCATATTTTGTGAATTTTCTATTTTTTGTAACATTAACCCAATGTCCTGTCCAGTGGACTAGTTATAAGCACAAAAATAACTATCAAGGAATAGTTCTTTCCGTTATATACAGACATACTACAGTAAAATTATGAAAAACATCTCAAGCCTTTAGACCAGGTAACTAGTCATATCCCGTCAGCTTGGAAGCGAGCCAACCACCGTTTGCTTTACTTTCCTCCTACCCTCAAACCACAGATATGAAAAGCTACCTGGTCTCGCGAGATTCGAACCCGGGATCTTCTGATCAGGAAGACCCCAAGTTACCACTCGGCCACTAAGGCTTGTACAGAATAAAGCTCTCTTAGCTACTTTACAAAGCAACCAAATTGCCTATCTCGCCCCTTAAGCGAATTCTTTTCTTCGGGTTAAAACTTTGTTATTTAGAAATAGTGGTGTAACTTTTTTATTTAGCAAGATATTGGCCCAAAATATTTATCATAAGTATACAACAAAATGTGACTTAAAGTGATATGCAAGTTTTCAAGTAATATATTTTTTCCTATCTGTTTTCTTTATGCAAACTGGAAATTTTATGAAAACTTTTTTTATGGTATGTAATTTTATTTTTTCTAAATTTGTTGGTACGTTAGAAAAATGTTTATAGTAGAAAATATTACTTATAGGTCTATTAAAATAAAAAGAGTTAAAAAATCATGATGATATCTTATCAAATAACAAAAATACAGATTTTTTTATGAAATCCTTTCAAATTCGGAGAAAATGCCTGGGACTGAAAGGATTAAAATGTCCATTGTAACGCAGTTTGTTTTTACAATCAATCCTGGGATCAGATTCAAGGCCGTTTTAAAAATCACAGTTTTAACTCTAGTTAGGAAATTTTCGTTTAGTCAATAGCAGATTAACCCTATTATCGAGATTGAGCTGAGTATAGCCCAGTACATTTAGGCCGAAGAGCGGGTCGATAGCCAGCAAATTCATAATTAGCTGCATTGTTTTGTATTAGCTCATAGAAATGTGTAGAACGAATCCAGAGAATTCTCTCAATTCTCATGTAAGTTTCCCACCAAAATGGCTTATTGAACCAAGATTTATGATACGGGTGTCGGAAGACAATCTACTTTGTTAATCGTTTCTGGATCGAATAGGTTTGTTTTTAAGACTAATCGTTAGGAAGAAACAATAATTTGTTCACGCATCTGAACCGTTGATGTGAGTTGAGTATATAAATGTTAAGTATATGTGTAGGGTCTCAACCGACTATTTGGGAAATAATTGGTCTACTCAAGAAGGCACTGAATAGCTGATTGCGTGTACGAAATATATTAGTAAAATTTGTTTACACTTCAGTCTCCAGCCCCTAGCAGCGGAAAAATTCAGCTTGCATGTTTACACCTCGA
>JAGFPH010000572.1:74591-92033 GCA_018207615.1 Philaenus spumarius
ACCTTTACCGACTGGCCTATATAGCCTACACTGTTTTGATTTCTGAATGTTTTTTATCTCAAAAATACATCTTCTCATAATCTTTCTGTTCAAATTTCGAAAATAAATACAAATGTACAGGAATCCTGTTACACCTGTGAAGGTTCCTGGATTGCGAACTGATCATCCTGTACATGTACATGGCCTACCGAATAATACTCCTAATAGTGTATTATATTTAGAGACAAAAGCAAAATGTTTTAATTTAGAAACTTTAAAAATCAATTTTAAATATATAATTAAGTGTCTAAGTATGACAGACAATAGATTACCAAAACAATTAGTCAGGCAGGCCATTAAAAGAAATATTTCTTGGACTAAGTTTTAGTTTGAATTCGGGGATGAGAGCACTATGATTTAAATTTGTATAATATACATAAAAGCGGACAGGGAAATAAAATATTGAATGAATTATTGGCAAAATTTCCCAATAATTGGGAGAAGAGGCGATGAATTCATGGACAGAGCGGATAAGAAGATATGAGGGGTGTGATATATATAATAAACTTGATTGTAATCTTGGGGAGGCAGCCCATTTAAAACGAGAGGTATGACCACAGGAAATTCCCAACGGACCAGACCACTTGTACTTTATGTTTTGAGGATCGCTAATTCCGAAAATTGGATCCCTCAGCTCTAAAATTCCGGCGTCACTCCTAAAAATGTTTTAGTGGTTTTTTCACAGCAACATTTATGACACCTTCAAATAATGCTATGGAATGAACAAATTATGATTAAAATTTATAAATTGAGTAACCCCATAGTAACCGACCAAGAAATGCACCGCAAGGGTTTGTCTTAGAAGATGAATTCACCCCTAAATGTATAATAAATCGAAAAGTCCCAGACAAAAATTATCTTATCACTTTTTGATGGGTATCCAAGTGGAAGAGATCTCAAAATTGATTCGCATAGTTTCAACACTATCGGGGATGAGAACCACCCTTAAATTGCAATCAAATATAGGAACAACTGAGGAAATAAGTGCGAATGCATACTCTGCTTTCCGAAACATTATTTGGAGGTGCCATAAACGATATTTTAGGAATGACGCCGGGATATTATAGCCGCTGTACCCCGATTTTCGGAATCAGTGGTCCAAAAACCATAAAGTACACATGGTCTGGTCCGTGGGGCATTTCCTGTGGTCATACCCGGCGTTTTAAATGGACTAGTATATTAACAACAAATAATATACTCGAGAATTTATTAGTTTAGTATTCAGAGTAAGGAGTGCCATGCTACCTCTAAACGTTAGACCAGGCAGGAATGGAATTGAAAGAATGTACTCTTTATATAATGCCCGAGAGGAGGAAACCATGATATATTTTATAGGAGAATGGTTAATATCAGAAGGCATTCGAAAAAAAATATTTTAAATGTAAAGCCCTGACGGGGACAGATTAATAAGGCTATTGAATGGGGAAACTGGTTTGGTTTAGTCAATTTGTTTGTTTTGTTTTGTATGTACTGCAATAAACACACTTTTATTGTTATGATTACTGCATGTACATCGGGAGGAAGTGTTAAGGGAAACGCGTTCATACAACGTGCTCCCAGAACACTGCGTCAGTGTTGCTTTGCGTGGCGCAATCCAGCTACTCGTTTTGTTAAACGTGTCCGTGCAGCTTACATGGTAAATGTAAATATGTATATCAGAATATATAAACATGGCGTGACAAGACTAGAAACGGAATACCTGTATAGGATAGATAAGTGAAGTCCTACAGCTTGGTTCCGTAGTGAAGGAATGAAGTATGTCATTCCTTGATTATTTCAATAGTAGTACATAACATAATCTGATTAACTGCAATTTCATTTACCGATAGTAATCATTAGAAGACAGTGGCCTCAACGTATTTATTCACTAACACGACACGTGTTTCGGACATTTATTGGGCCTCCGTCAGGTGTTAAAACATTTAAAATAAAAACAAATAGTTTACATAGCACTCAGGCACAATTAATTATTAACATCTACACATTTATTGCCATGCTATTGCGCCGGCGCACATAATTATCAGCTGATCTGAACTTACTGATGATGACGTCACAGTTATACAGAGTGTCCAGCAAGTAAAAATCCAAACTTCGAGAAATTGTTCTATGGGTAAAAATAAAAATAAAAACAATAATAAAATTTTTCCAAAAATGCTTCGTTTTCCAGATATCCGCCATTTAGTTTCTTTTACAAAATAATTCATATCTAGAGAACGGTTTGACTGATTAAGGCATGATGTTGTACCTAACAATGCTATATCTCAAGAAAAATAAGCAACTATATCCAATTACTCGTTTCAAAATGGCAGCTGTTTGAAAATTTCAAACCTAAATTACTAAATACCGTACATTTTAACGAAAAATGTCAAGATACATTTTTTCTTCCCTATCGGATGGTCTTACTGTCAAAACAATCGGATGAAGGATAATAGTTAAGTTATTGGTTTGTTCAACCCGGCACCCTATACCAACACGGTAAACACGACAATATTGTATGTACATATGCTGTTATTATCTTTAACTTAACTATTATCCTTCATTAGATTGTTTTGACAGTTACGCCATCCGATAGGTAATCGAAAGGGCTACAAAAAAGATAACTTGAAATTTCTTGTTAAAATGTAGGATTTTTTAGTAATTTAGGTTTTAAATGTTCAATCAGCCGCCATTTTGATACGCGTTATTGGCTATAATCGTTTATTTTTCTTTATGTAGAAAATTGTTAGGTTAAACAACATGCCGGGTTTGAACTCACTCGGTCAAACCTTTCTCTAGATTTGAATTATTTTGTAAAAGAAACGAAATGGCGAATATCTGGAAAACGAAGCATTTTTGGAAAAAAAAATTTATTCTTGATTTTCTCTTTATTTTTACCCATAGAACCATTTCCCGAAGTTTGGTTTTTTACTTACGGAGCACCCTGTATAGGCTACAGTATGGCCGATACAAAAGACAATAAAACTCAACTTTGAGATTTCTTAAACATATATATATATACATGGTGTCTTGCAACCATTCTTCCAAACTGTACCATGTTATTCAGCAGGTCAAAACCAGCAAATAATACAATATAACATGTGTGCTATATTGGAGTTTAGAAGTTGTCTGTTTGTGGTTTTCACAAATGTAAACAATTTTATTTTCCTCCAGTTATCGTTTTTAATTCAAGATGGAACATCTTCAACAAGCACGGAAAACCACTTTCAGCCAGAATTATTCCATTTTCTCAGTTATATTTTACTCAATGATAAAAAGTGATACTCCGTTCTATTTGTCTTTTAACTGTGAAACTACAGTTTTTGTATCCTAACATGTTCTCTTAAAATATTTAGTTTTTTGCGAATTTTCTTAGGAAAACCTATTGCAGTTACCTTTATTAAGGAGTAGTAAATGAGCACCGATCACGGTCCCCAGAACACTTTTTTGGTTGTCATTAAAACTGTATATATATATATATATATATATATGTGCGGGTGTGTGAGTGTGTTTTACATTTTAACGGCCGCATTTTAAGTCCAATTGTAACTAATTTTGTTACTGACGTTAGTTGCTTAATTCACTCACGAATTTGTTAGTCAAAAAATCCAACAAACAGAAGCACGTTGTTTGTCAGGAAGTAACTATTATTTGATATTTTGTACTGTAATGAAACGTTTTTATGGTTCTAAAAAAAATATGTAGGATATTTTTCTGCACATTTTGTTTTTAAAACGACCTTATAGTTAGCTTGGTTCCCCCAAAATCGACCAAAATGTAAAACACCTTAGAAGTACCCAGGTAAAATCCACGTGGGGATTTTTGACCATGGGGCATCTCCTGATCCAAGGCCGACGGCCGAATTTGTATCCTGCGAGCGAAGCGAAGCAGTCCATAACCCAAGGCCACAAGGTCGAGGTGAAAACTCGCAAAACTCGAATATTGGGAGCAAAACATTTCTACTAATATATTTCGAACACACAGGCAGCTATTCATCGCCTTCGTAAGTAAAACAATTTCAAAAATTATTGGTTGGAACCCTAAAACATATACTTAGAATTTTGGAAATTCGCTAAACTTAAGTCAGCGGTTCAGCTGCGTGATCAAATTATTGAGATATTCAATTTTATAAAGTTTGAAACACCGCCATCTTGAAACGGATAACTCTAGTAAAATAAAATGTTGCACATTAGTGTACACCAATGTAAAAAACTTTCATGCTGAGTTTCATGATTTTATCTTAAACAGTTCACGAGATAATATTATTGAGTGGTTGCGAGATATCCTGTCTGTATAATATATACTTAAGAAATTACATTGAACAGATAAAAAGAACTGCAAGCCAATATTTTTTGTGACAGAATACATATTACATGTAATGTACTCGAAGCGTTATTTATTTCCCTTACAACTATGACAATCTTCTCTCATAACTTGCTAACGGTAGTTTTATGAAATATAATTTCATTTAGAATATCCCATACGTACGAATAAGGTGGTATGAAATTAAAAGCGTTAGAGGGATGTGAAATGTCAAAATGAAATGCTTGATATCTTGTTCCATGTACAGAGTGATTCTGAATACGAGCAAGTAATTCATAGGGGGGGAGGGGGATGTTTATATGGGTAAAAATCAAGAAAAATCTTCCTATTACGTATGTCCGAAAACGCTTCTTTTACTAGCTATCCACCAACCGATTGAGTTGAAATTTGTCACGTTACTCATCAACTTATCAAAGTTACATATAATCTTATCAAAGTTAGTTACTCATCAACTCAACAAAGTTACTTATCAACTTATCAAAGTTAGTTACTCATCAACTTATTAAAGTTACTCATCAATTTATCAAAGTTACTCATCAACTTATAAAAAATACTCATCAACTTATCAAAGTTACTCATCCTCTTATCAAAGTTACTTATCAAAGTTACGCATCAACTTATCAAAGTTACTCATCAACTTATCAAAGTTACTCAACAACTTATAAAAGTTGCTTATTAACTTATCAAAGTTACTCATAAACATATCAATGTTACTTATCAACTTATCAAAGTTGCTTATAAAAGTTACTTATCAACTTATCAAAGTTACTTTTCTCATAAAAATAGTCAACTTATTGCAATAATCCGTTTCAAAATGGCGTTCATTTAAACATTTTAAGTAGGAATAAATAATAAAAAAACTATAAATTTTTATAAGAAACTTCAAGAGTATAATTATTTTACCTAAATTAGAAACGGAAAAAATATGGACCAAGACCGGGGTTTGAACCCAGCACCTTTAACATTCCGTGGTAACGCTCTGCCAACTGAGTCAACCAGATCACAGCTGATATTGGTCGATGTTATATCACTTGTACGTTTACTGCATTTTTTTAAACTAACATCTGGTGTGATCAGATAATTGCCTATCCAATGGTATAACTGTCAAAACGGTGGAACAAAGGGTGACAGTAAAACAGGGTCCATTAGTTTTGATTTGTTCACACAGAAAAAAAGCGTGGACGATAATTACCTAGCACGACCAAAGAGTTCCAAATCACAATTTCGTAAACAGAAATAATGGCTCTTACCGGTAGTTAAATTGGTTGGACTATTTCTTGTGCTTTAGCCTTAACGACATGCCTGTAAAATATTATGTCTAAACTCGTTGAAAGAATCTACTTAGCTGTGGAGCACACAGTCCGACGTGATAAATCTGTAACCCAAACTAGGTTAAAATTATTTTAAGCGAAAGCAGTTCCTCACAGTGTTCGATAAATCGCGAGTCAATACTTTGATTCCCACAACCTGTTCTAAAACTATTGAATAAAATTATTCCCGTGGATAACTCGTGATCACGCCTGTTATAAATCAGCTGACTTTATAACGATTCCGAGTAGAACTGAAGTGCATGACAGAAACTACTGCACTCTGTGCACTCAGCTGTGAAACAGACGTTTGTGTCAGAAAGTAACGCAAAGTACAGTCTGTAGCAAAACTGAATACTTTGTCAGAGTCGAATTCAATTAACGTTTCGTTTTTATCGGAACGGGTTATGGTAGAAATGTGTAAATGCGTCATATTTAATTTTAATTATTGTTATTATTGTTTTAGCGAATTACCATAGAAAAGATGAGCTATTGCAGTGACCTTTATGGTAAGACCTAAGGTCAGGAGTAGTGAATGAGCACCAATCATGGTCCCCAAAAAACGTTTTGGGAAGTCATTAGGAATGTTATATATGTGTTCGCACTTTAATGATCGCATTTTAAGTCCGATTTGGTTCAAACTTAGTACACACTTTGGTTGTCTATGTCGCTCGGACAAGTTCGTTGTCCAAACAATCAGAACTATTTTTTTAGATTTTTTGTACGAGTGTGAATTTTGTTTAGGGTTTTACCTAAAACAATTAATGTAGGGTATTATTATGCATATTTGTTTTGCACAACCTTATAGAATTCTTGGTTCCATCAAAATCGATCAGATTGTAAAAATACCATAAAATTACCCGATTTAATCTTCTTGTGTACGAGTTTGTACGTTGCAAGTGAAATGAAGCAATCACAACCCGAGGCCGCAAGGTCGAGGTGCAAACGAGTGTAACGGAGGAACGTGCGAGTCGAAGCTGGAGGCTTAGGTGCAAACAAATTCTACTAATAATTTATTAGTACACATAGGCAGCTATTCAGCGTCTTCGTGAGTAGATCATTCCGAAATAGTTGGTTGAAACCCTAAAACATAAACTTAATTTTGGAAATTCGCTCAACTCACCCCAGCTGCGTGGTCGAAGTATTTTTATTGAACGGTTTGAAATGTGGGAAGGAATGTGTAATTTATATAAGTTATATTTTTAAATATTTTAATTAGTGTTATTGTTGTTTAATATTTTATATCGTACTAGAGGGCTCCACCCCCTGCTCCCTTCGCTCACAAACCCCAGCGGTGACTCGAGGCAAAACAAATGCAAATAGATTATTGTGAACTCTGATATCTTCAGGACATGACGATTGATTAGGATAGAGGAACTTCGATCTTAGTAAGTTGGTGGGTTCAGAGGTGACTTAGATCATGACGCATGCGCAGTAGTGACAGAACTTATGCGTGAATGATAGGATATTTTATTTAATAAAGAAAGAATTAGTTTTCAAGTAAAACAAATATGACCTAAATACAATATTACTGTAATTACATATAGCTCGAAAGGTAAAGCAGTATTTCAAACTGGTCAGCTAGGCCTAATAAAGAATAAAGTTCGCATAATTTTAATAGTGATTGGTGTTTGACTTATAATATAGTGAGCCTTTTTCGTTGAGATTTGTTTGTTATACTCCTACCCTAAAACAACTGTTGGTTTGTGAACAATAACTACCTGATTCTAAATTTTCCAAGTTGGTTACTATAGTTAAATGTAAATGCTTTCAAGAAACGTGTTTTGGTTCAGTATAGGCCTAAAGTAAAATTGTGTTAAGCTTTTGATCTGACTCAGCTGAATGATTTATATCATGTAACAACATGTGTTTGAATTATAATACAGTATGATTCCTTTGTTGACTTTTTGTTTGTGTGTTTGCTAAGCTACCCCAAAAAAGCTGTTTGTGAAGAATAATTAACTTATTCTAAATTTGCTAAGTTGGTTGCTATGGTAATGCATTCAACAAACGTGTGTTAGTTCAGTATATGAATAACCTAAAATTGTATTGCCGAGCTTTTGATCTGAATCAGCTGTTTCATCTGTTATAAGGTTGGGATCCCTCGTATTTTCACAAATTTTACCCATTAAAATAAATTTTTTGTAAAAACCCTTACTATGAACATAGTAAGCGTTCATGACCTCACATAAATATACCTTTAAATTTTTGTATTTTTATCTTAAGTAGTTTTTGCTCAGCCAGTCATTCTTTTATATATAATTGTGTGAACATTAATTTTGTCCTAAACGAACAGGGACTTTTCTTTCCACCTCTACTTGCCACTAAACCTGCTTGTCCTCTTTTCAAACTTCATTAGATCAGGAAAATCCTCCTACTTCATTTACAGTAATTAAAATATCCTTATATATAATTCTGTAAGCGAAATTTTAGATTCAAAATTGTGGGAATTTGGTAAGTCGGAGGATGATGGGAAAGGTATCAAATTAAATGTATCGATTCAAGGAACGAGGGGAAAATATAAGTTTTTTCTAAAATTAAAAACTAAGGAGTTTTCCCCGAAAAACGAAAAATCCCCATAAGAAATACATGAGAATACATTAAATCATTTGGTATTAAATAAATAAATAAAAAACATAAAACAGCTGTTCTGTAAAATAATATGACAGTTAATGTAAATTATATTTTTAACTAAAATCTGCTACTTATTAACCTATAAAAGTACACGTTGACACACACATAAAAGAGAAACCTTATAAGTGTGATTTTTGGAAGGTTGTATGGCTGTTCTATTAACTTTTCATACATTTATACTAATATTATAAAGAGGTAAAGTTTGTTTTTTTGTTTGTTTGTATGTAGGGGGCACTGCTGGCACTACTGAACCGACTGAAAAAATAGTTTTACTAATAAAAAGCTACTTTTTCCCTGAGTAATATAGGCTATAATTCATTTTGATAAAAACCTTTTTTATTGCAACATGTATTTGTAAATTTAGTCGGAAAAAATTCTTAGGTTAGGCCTAGAATAATAAACCAACACATGTATTTACTTTTATTACCATAGCAACCAATTGAATAAAATAACAGATAATATAGCTGCTGTTTGTTCCAATATTTCCATTAACAGCTGATTCCAAAATTTGAAGCAATTATTTTGGTATTTCTAGCTTTTAGGTTAGGGTTTTAAAGTGTAGACCTGAGCCTTGCTGGTTCTTTTAACCATTATTATAACTGCTGTTATCAAATATAAGAAATAATTTGATTTGAACATTTATCATTATTTATCATCTTAGTTTTGAGGTTATTATTATTCGTACATCTTTATTATAAATAAAACATTACATTTGTTTTTAGAAAGTTCCATTGGGGTTTGGCGTGCGGAGCACGCAGGGGTCTCCTCTAGTTCCTCAATAAAAGGAAAAGTAACTCCAATAACTAAATTACCAAAAATATAAAACTAAAAACTTGGAAATGCAAAATATATTCTTTACAGAAATCGTGTTCAAATTGGAAAAACTTTTGACCATGAATCGTAATTTATTAAAAAAAAACGTTCCCATCCATTCCTGGCACCTTTACAGTGTTTAAAACAACTGCGATAGTGAACCGAAATAACATGATCTATCAACGGCCGAACTGTGCAAGGTACGAGAAACCTCCACAATTATATTCTCAGAGCAATTCCTACCAATCTGTTTTAAAATATCTGTTTGTTGAAATAGAGCAGAAAATAAAGTCCCGTAAATAGCTAGGAATGACCTTAAACATTTGAGAAATTTAATAATAATAGAAAATTTAAGAATTTTATTAAAAACTGTTCAAAAACTTTAAAACTAGAATTTAAAATAATCCGACCACGCAGCTGAACCGCTGACGTGAGTTGAGCGAATTTCCAAAATTAAATTTATATATGTTTTTGGGTTTCAAAAAACTATTTTTGGGTAATTGATCTACTCACGAAGGTGCTGCCAGCATGTACCAAATATATTGCCATCAGTCACCACGGTAAAAGCCGTGGATTTAATTCTGGTAATTTAACGGTATTTTACGTTTTGATTGTTTTGGGGGGAACCAGATGGGCTATAAGGTCGCGTAAAAAAAATGTTCAGAATTATTTCGTATGTCTATTTTGTTAAAGAAAAATTCAACAAAATTTAATTCTAGTACGTAAAAATCTCAAAAAATTGTTACTTCCGGTAAAAAATTTGGTCTACTTCCTATAAATTTTTTTGGCTAACGAACTCGTCCAAGCGACTTAAAAAACCAAAATGTTTACCAAATTTGGTGCAAATCGAACTTAAAATGCGTCCGTTAGAGTGCGCACACATACATACATATATATATGATTTTTAATGACACCCCAAAACGTGTTCTGGGGACCATGATCGGTGCTCATTTGCTACTCCCGACCTTGGGTCTTACCATAAGGGCCACTGCAATAGCTCATTTTTCCTTTGGAAATTCGCTAAAAAGGTACGTGTATCAGTAAGTGTGTACACGCGTAAGACTTGAATACTCCACTCTCCACACGGTATTTTCAAAATGTTGGCCAAACACCATGATCCCAACACGCTACGACTATTTAACAAAATTGGGTATCCCGTACCCAATAATATCGGAAACTTTGCGATTTCTTTGTTTTTGGCCGCCATTTTTAATCAGTTAAAGATGTGGATGTGCAAATTTCACCGTTGGTTCTCTCTTGAAATTCTACACCGAAATGAAGTTTCGCATGACCACCTTCCCATTTAAAAAAACAAAGTTACATTCAAAGTGGCGGATCCAAGATGGCGGATACATTTTTGAAATCTTAATAAAACAGTACTTTTACATAGAGTAGGTTCCTCAGTCACTCCACCTTCAAATTTTCTTTATATATGAAATATTAAACCATCTCCAGACTTTTCAGCATCCCTGTATCAATAGTGAGTTGTTGGGCTATTTACCTAGAGGGGCGTTGCAACCATGTCTATAGATGCTCATAGTCTATTTCCCGTGCCAACTCATATAAATGTTATGAAGTGTAATCCTAATACAATAATTTACTTTTCGGAGAATAAATAGTACTAATAATATTTCAATGATTCGATTATAAACTGAAATAATTAATTTCATGTCTCATCAACTAAGACAAAACAATTATCCGTCATAAACTGACAAAAATCATTAAATTAAATACAAAAGGACTTTCCACTTTAAACTTGAAATCATTAACAGCTATACTATATAGTCTGCAGGCTGTACCCTCCCCGTCTAACGCTCCAGGGCAGCTGTCATATTTCACGGTTATTGGAAAAGATCCAACCAATGCCAACTGAATCATTTCCCCTCGACTCGTCTCCTTCTTCTTCTCCTTATTTTCCACTGCCACTGCCACTGCCATCTGCAAGTTCGCCATTTTATTTGTTTAACACTGGCAACGCTTGGTAAACAGTGCTTCCGCAATCGGTTCAATTAGTGTGTTTATGTTTTGTTTGTAGTGCGTTTTGTTGTTGTGTTATGTGTGTTGCTTGACGTGGTTAGATCTGTGCATATTTTCTTGAATTCGGCAGAAAAACAAAATAAACTACAAAACACAATAAGAAATATCTAATAGTTTTAAATTATAAAAACACTGAGCAAACTGCTTTGAAGGCGGTTGTTTTTTCAGAACAAATATAATATGGGAACGAAATTTTGTTTTTATTCTCTTGAAAAAAATTGTGTTATATTTTAAGTTTTTAATGGTTCTATTTACATACTTGAATCTGTGCACATATCTTGTTGCTATCATTCTGATATGAGTATAAAACATTTTTTTGTATAAGTAAACTTAAATACTATCAGTTTTATATTATTTAAATTTATCAAACAAAAAATTTATTTCAAATGTTTGCATTGCATATTTATATTTTTAATAATACTTAAATGATTAATTAATACATATATAAATTAATTAGTAACTAAGTAAATATTTCCCACTTTTTAAAATGATTTATTTTATTTTTCTGTTAAAACTTTAACTATCATAATTATAAGAACTAAATGACTGGAACGGATATTACTTGAATTTCGTGACGTCATTTCACAAAACAAGTGACGTCCTCATAGTCTTCCCATGACAGCCATGCACAGCACTTCTTTTTGATATACTGCAGTGGACGAACCATTTATTAACAGTCTTACCAAGATCTTGGTATTGTAGTGTGTCTACGTTGTGAATTTATTTCGGTAGTGGAGTTTTAAAATTTTAATTTTAATTATGTTTAGCGTTAATTTATTTTTTTGAAACTTAAATTCTTTATTTGTGTATCAATGTTAAAGTTTTTCTTCACTTGGTATAAGGAGGTAAGAAAAATGTAGGAAATGTATATTTAATTTAAGTAGGCGAGCGTAATATAACATCAACATATTATAATTAAGTAGGCGAGCGTAATAAAACATCAACATACAATTAAGTAGGAGTGTGGAATATAACATCAACATATAGTAAAGTAGGAGAGTGGAATGTGAAATCACCATTAAAGTAGGCGAGCGTAATATAACATCAACATATTATAATTAAGTAGGCGAGCGTAATAAAACATCAACATACAATTAAGTAGGAGTGTGGAATGTAACATCAACATATAGTAAAGTAGGAGAGTGGAATGTGAAATCACCATTAAAGTAGGCGAGTTGAATATAACATCAACATATATATAATTTAAGTAGATGAATGGGATAATTAGTACAAACAAAGTATTGTGAGAAATCATAATGTCTAACGACAGTATTTAAACAAACCACTTTTCTTTTTTCAAAAACATGCAGGAAAATTTAAACTTGAACAATAATTATTCTTACATATGTAAGGTTTTTGTTTACTATTTTAACAAATTAATCAATTTTATGAATTGTGTATTATTTATACAGATAATTCCAGACCTAGTAAGAAATATTCTCCTAAACAATTCAGAACAGTTAGTATATTTAGTAATTAATTGTAAACATGTAAATATGATTTATATATTTTCTTTGCTCTTATACTAACAAGGTACTTCGATCATTTTATTTGTTGACTATTGTACAAAATGTTCATCTTATATCTTGTATTGTATCTTTGTCTTCATATATTACTTTACATATTACTGTAACCACGTTAGTAGTTTTGATACTAACCAAAAAATGGCGTGGCGGAAACCGAAAGTTTCCGAGAACGACAAATCCTCTTCAGTCGAATCCGAAAGCAAAAACATCTCGACCGGTAAGAACACGGACAAAGTAATAGAGAAAAACATACTGAACAGCGCCTCGGCTCTGAACAATTCCGTTTCAAACAAAACTACCAACATCAACTCAACTTCTATACTGAACAGTTTTGTCACGAAGAACAAACTGCAAGCGGCCATCCCCATCACGGGACCAAAGAAGAACGCAGCGCAACCGGGGTGGAAGGTTTTACTAAATTCTGCTTTCAAAACTTTACAGAAAGGCAAGATACCGTTGCTACTGGCCGTGGAGGCAGGGAACCAATCGATGTGTAGAGAACTGTTGAGCCAGCAGACTGTGGACCAATTGAAAGCTACTACGGACAACGGCGATACGGCACTGCATCTGGCGGCCAGAAGAAGAGATGTCGATATGGTCAGGATACTTATCGATTACGGAGCGAACGTCGATTGCCAAAACGTAAGTAAATTAATCATATATATTATTTCTCAAAAAAAATTTAGCAACGTCATAGCCTACCTCCCTTAGTTCTTCATCAAAATTAATGATTAAAACATCATTTAAAACTTACGTTCACCGCAACTGACGAAAAATAGACAAAAGTCTTGAAATTAATGTTTTCGTTAAACAAAATGTCATATGAATGTTTATACGATTCCTAACAAAAGGCGCCGTCTATTAACAATATGTTTAACTAACATGACAACTAACTGTTAGTTAGATTGTTTACATTCTATATGCAGGTGTAATCTATCACGCAAATCAATCAACGTAAAGTGTTATAAATCGTTATAAACTGTTATTTATAAACCAAAGTAAATAAATAAACGTAATTAACTTGCAAAATATTCGCACGTATCAGCTAGTTATTTTTAACTATTGTGTTTATTAAGATATTAAATACAGAATGGTTTTTTGAAAACTTGCCCCCTCTATAAGTTTTAAAAAACTGAACGAGATGTAAAAAATCAGATCTCCGTCGTGGGGAACCTTGAAAAACCTACTTACAAAATCACTAAATCCCCCGTTACTTCCCACAACCCCAACTCACAATTTTGTTATAGACACGTATGTCTTGTGATAAAGCTGTTTAAAAAAACATGCGTTTCTGTGGTAACTTGCCAAAAAATAAAAATTGGCTTACGCATTCATTCGCTACGCTCAGAAATTTTATTTTATAATTTTTAAAAGGCCAAAGCGAAATTCAAAATCTGGTCTAGTTATATCAGCAGTTATACCGAACGTTTCCATTAGTATTTATAAATCGTTTAGAGTCTACCATAAAGTGGACATTTATTGTTTTGCTGTTTTGTTACACTTATCGCAGTCACGAAGATTCATCAAGTTTGTTATTCTGTTAAGTTTTTGCGGTAACGAATTGGAATAGAGGAATAAGGCAATCGAGTTTTGTAAAAACTTCATAAAACATCAGTTCTGAAACATATAACTTACCGCGAGGTAAGTTTATACAAAGTGTAAGTTTGTCCGTTTCGATATTTAAAACGTTGTTTCGGGTTTTTTTAAATATGTCCCGTTAAATTTTGTTGAATTATATTTTCATCTGCCAAAATGGTGAGGAGGCGGATTTTAAATTCTGTCCTGGAACCGTTTGTACTTTATGTTTCACTGACCTTTAAAGGCTTCATACCGTGTTCTGCAACACTTCTTACACGTGGCAATAAAGTTCTCAACTGTTTCCTCAACGCCTCTCCCATAACATTAAAGTAAATCTCTCTTCCCTAAAGTCTAAACCACACCTATTCAAAACAAAACACACCATTACTCTTAATTTACAGTCAACTATCACCTTTTTCAATATATCTTTGACCGTTTCTCTTTCAATCTCTCTTTATCTCGCTCTTTCTCTTTTCTCTATCTGTTTCTTTGTCTAACTCTATCTTTTTCTTGTATTCTTCTCCCTCACTTTGTCCAATGACTATATATCAATAACACGAACAGTTTAAATGGATAGAATTTAGATCAGGAAAGTGGGTATAAAAGTGAGTTAGCCTCGTTCTCACACAAAATGCATTCCAAATTAGACAATATAACGTTCAATAAAGTCAATTTTCAGTTTCAGACAAGCAGCCATTGTTTTCAAACAGATGCTGTCTTAAATCGAGACTACGGTTTTGACAATTTACTAGATAGTCGCTAGGACCTCTCAGGGCACGTTTTGCCGGCCGAGTGTGGGACAAGGATGGAAATAGGAGGAGGGACAGAGAGGTCCAACTGTCATGTGACCGTGACCGTCGAATCCTAGCGGCCGATGGCGCAAACACACTTTTATACCTGTTTCCCTGGTCTGAATTTTTAACATGGGCACTTTTGTCTTATTGATATGTAGTCATTGCTTTGTCTTTCTCTTTATGTTTCTCTATCTCTATCTCTTCCTTGCTCTCCCCCTCTCTCTTTCTATATCTGTATCTTCCCCTATTTTTCTCTATCTATCTTTCTCTATGTCTCTCTTTGTTTTTTCTATCTTTCTCTATCTCTCTATTTGTCTATTTCTTTCTACTTCTATCCCTCTGCCCCGCTTTTCTACCCTCTCTCTCTCCCCCCTCTCTCTCCTCCTCTCTCTCTCAATTTACCTAGTTGCTACTCATAGACAAGTCTATCATTTCATTGTCCGATATCAAATCAATGTAAATACTCTGCGAAAGGGTATTAATACTCTTCCGTTTACAAAGACGTCAGCATATCAGCTAAAATACAGACACTTTTTTATTCATTTCCTGCAGCAGAAAGAACAGCTTGTATTCACTGTTACAAAACTAACAAAAAACATAAACAAGCAAAATAAGACAGCCATTACAGAATATTCAAGTTTAATTATTTGCACTGCTTTCAGGAAATAATCAGCTCATGGAGGAGAACTAATGTTCTTAAACCCAGGCGAGAGAAAAAGGAAAAAACGCTAAAAAAAGTATATATATTTAGCTAAAAATTAAAACAAACAAAAATGAACAGTCGTGGTTTGTTGTAAATAAAAAATAACAACAAAACAGTAAATAAACGCTCATACATAAAACTACAACAAAATCCCAGGATTGTGATAACTTTAAACAATTTATAGCAGATCATATTTTTGGGAAAATAAAAACTACTGTCCCCCGAACCTATTAAATTATAAACCTTCTAATTAACTAAAACTCACTATAGTATTTTAATGAAACAGTTTATGTTGAGTTAGGTAAATACAATTTGCACGGTACACAATATATTTAATGAATTAATATTTAATAATTTTCCAAATCAATAAATTGAGACTATTATATTAAAACGTGTCTATTTATGTTGCTATGGCATTATTTTCCAAGTGGCTTGAGCAACACACGGCGTTGCATAGGCAATCTGACTACACGCCTCCGTATCCCTACTATCCCAGAACAGCTAACAAAATATGAAGAGTTTGGTAGGTTTTAGCATTGTATTTGGATAACCTAATAGAACTCCGATCCAATGCAATATTTTGTTCCACTGGAAATTCGACTTTTTTGGCGCTATCTATTGGGGAAACGAAGGAAGCTGTTTGAAACACCAATGCTAACAATGCTTTCTCCCTAGTGCTACCTCGTGGCGCGATCATGTACTATTTTCGCGACAACCTTTTTTCCGGCACACAGCCCCCGTATGGATGCAAGATCTATTTATTATTTATGATCTATGGTTTTAGTCAAATAAATCTGACCCCACCACCATTCCTCATCGACTACCCCCAACCCCAATATTTGTACAGAATTAAAGATCAGAAAGTGTCTCGTAGAAAATACATACTGTTTTTCGTTTTCTTTTTTAAGTTTGGATTGTCAATAAAAATTTTATAAATATGTAAATATGTGTTCAGACTCTTAACAGTCGCACTATTTTACGTCTGATTTGGTCCAGATTTGATACTCAAGATAGTTTCTAAGTCGATTTGCGGACGATTTCGTTAGCAAAAAAAAAAAACAACAACGAGAATCACGTTTTTTGACTGGAAGTAACAACTGTTTGTAATTTTTCGTGCTATTATGAACCTTTTTGGAGGTTATTTCTAAACAAATAAATATAACACATTATTCTGCACATTTTGTACTTTTTACGACCTTGTAGCCCGTATAGTTCCCCCAAAATAAATAAAATTCAGTAAAAGTATCCGGTTCAAATCCACGGATCTGATCTGAGACCGCAAGGTCGAGGTGCAAACTCGCAAAGCTAGTTTTTGGTGCGGAACTAATCAGCGCGTCGGCCGTTGACTGTACTGCCTCAGATTATTTACTGCGCTTTGCGAGTTTCCGCCTCGACCTTGCCGACTCGGATTATGGACTGCTTCGCTTCGCTCGTAACGGACAAACTCGTTTTTTGTGGTACTTTTATGGTATTTTACATTTTGATCGGTTTTGGGAGAGCCAGGCAGACTCTAAGGTCGTGTAAATAAGAAAAATGTGCGAAATAATGTAGTACATAATTTGTTTAAATAAAATCCTAAAAATGTTTCATTCTAATCTAAAAACTTTAGAAACTGTTACTTCTGGTCAAAAAACGTGCTTGCGGTTGTTGGTTTTTTTGCATTATGTAACAATTGCATTAAGCAACATTAGGTAACAATTGCATTAAGCAAC
>JAGFPH010000572.1:103029-119696 GCA_018207615.1 Philaenus spumarius
AAAATGTTACCCCTTTTGAAAGGGAATGGGTAAAATGTTGCCCTCTTTGAAAGGGGTGGGTAATGTTGCCTTCTTTGAAAAGGGATGGGTAAAATGTTACCCCCTTTGAAAGGGAATGGGTAAAATGTTGTCCTCTTTGAAAGGAGTGGGTAAAAATGTTGCCCTCTTTGAAAGGGGATGGGTAAAATGTTGCCCCCTTCAAAAGAGGTGGGTAAAAATGTTGTCCCCTTTAAAAGGGGTGGGTAAAAATGTTGCCCCTTTGAAAGTGGTGGGTAAAAATTTTGTCCCCTTTAAAAGGGGATGGGTAAAAATGTTGCTCCTTTGAAAGTGGTGGGTAAAAATTATGCCCCCTTTGAAAGGGGATGGGTAAAAGGTTGTCCCCTTTCAAAGGGGGTAAAAATATTGCCCCTTTTTAAAGGGGGCTAAAAGGGGCAACTTTTATTTTTTAAATATTAACTCCTATCTTGTGACGTATTATTGGAAAGCCCTTTAAAAACCATGAATTTCTGGGATAAGCATTTTTATCCATAAGCATGCGCTGTACTCTTTTTTATAGTAGTTTAATTTTTTATTGTGTTATTAATTATTATTAGTTATTGCTTGTTATTATTATTATTGGGAGTACTGCAATTGTAAAAGGTAGTGACATTTTTCATGTAGCGCGTTTTGCCAAGATTTGAATGCTTGAATTTGAAAGAAGAAAAACAGTTTTTCTTGTAAAATTTTGCATAGAAATTATGCGTCATATTGAAAACATTTAAGTTTGATTCAATATGGCGAATCCAAGATGGCCATAGTTCTTATTAATTTAAACTGTGCAGAAACACATTAATTCCTGCCTCAAAATTCCTCTCGTGTGTGCAGCATAAAGCTACAAATTACTGCAACAGCTGTGAGACAATTCTTCTCTTTTTCAGATCGAACCCCAATGCACCTGGCAGCAGAGAACGGTCACGCTTCCATCATTGAACTTTTGGCTGACAAATTCAAAGCTTCCATTTTTGAACGCACCAAAGACGGCAGCACCCTGATGCACATCGCTTCGCTCAACGGGCACGCTGACTGCGCAATGATGCTGTTCAAGAAAGGAGTCTACCTCCACATGCCGAATAAGGTTAGTATAAAGCACTTGGTGAATCTACATATTCGTTTCTTTATAAGTCAAATAGTAAAGTGAAATTGAAAAAATCTATAAATTTATTGTACTTACATAAATAACACCATTACTTCTCAACATAATCCCCTCCTATTTCTTTGCACTTAGTCCATCTTTTAACGAGCATTTAACTCCTCCTGGAAGAAGGTTTTTGGCCTCATGTTCAGAAAATTTTGCACCGCTTTAATAGCTTATTCGTCAGATCGATGATTCCCACGCAACTGGTTTTTAAAATGCCAAAAATATGAAAACTGCGTTTTTGGCTGTTTGGGAATTTTACTTCAGCATTATCCTGAAGTAAAATCACGCCTTTTTAAAGTTTACCACGTCTTTTGGATTAGATTTTTGACTTCAATAAACTCAGTAGCTCACAGTAACTACCAGCATTTATTGTTTGACCTTTAGGTTTGAAGTCAACCTAAATTGGACCTTCCATATCCCAGATTATCGACATCATAACCTTTCCTGCAGACATCTGAGTTTTGAACGTTTTTGCTGTGGGAGATGTAGGATGTTTCCACACCAAACTTTGTCGCTTACTCTCTGGTTCAAAATTATGGATTAATGTATAATCTCTGCTGATTTCATACCTTCTGAATTGAGGAAACGTATCACTGCTCACGTTTCTTCCTTGGTGCAATCAAACAAAGGAACTGATTTTACAGTCTTTTAAACACGATCACAAGTAGCTAACAATGAAACAATACTTTCAATGAACAGGTGATATACGTTTTGATTTATAGCAAAACAATCAGTGGTGCCGCACATGTGATTCAGAGGGAAATCAAAATGTCCCTTTACTTTTTGATTTTCCCTCGTATATAGCGTTCTGAAGTTTTAAAACACAAATACTGTCGTCCCTCTTGGGACCAGTTTTGTTTCTATTATACAGAGTGAGAAACTTTCAGGGCTTGTTCCGCTCGTGAAACTAATTTTTTATATAAACACAGTAATTTAAACTCTTCTTTTACCAACTATCCTCCATTTTGTTTCTTTTACTAAATAATGTATATCTCTAAAAGGCTTAACCGATTGAATTGAAATTTTGCACGTTACTCATCAACTTACGACAAAGTTTGAATCAAATAAGCATAGTTCCGATAATCCGTTTCAAAATGGCGGCTATTGAAACACTTTAAATGAAACTCACTCAAAAACAGTAAATTTGTATAGAAAACGTCAAGAATAAATTTCTGTAGCCTGTTTCAAATCCGTCTGCTTTGTGATTTGAGTATTGTATTTGTTGCTTGTTACAGAACGGTGCGAGAAGTATTCACACGGCTGCAAGGTACGGTCATGTTGGAATAATCAACACGCTTCTACAGAAAGGAGAGAAAGTCGATGTCACTACAAGTGTGAGTTGGTTATTGGTTTTAATGATTAATATTATTTACTTCTAGTACAGGTTAATTTGATACACACTTACACATGAGAAGAACAGAAAACTTCAAAATATTAAGTTTATTGTGTAATAGAACTAAAGCAGCCTATATGACTTGTTTTGAGGTTAGAAGTCGTTGAATCGTTGAAATGTGCATTGCCTTATTATTTCTTTGATCCACAAACAACTAACTATATTTAAGTTATATGAAGTTAGGGAGTTTTCAACATGGTAAATTCACAGAGCCTACAATTAAACATTTTACTGAAATATTTGAAATAAATTTGAAAAACAAAACAAAAGGCGATACTTTTTAATCATAGGCGTACATAAATCGACGATTTTAACCTCAAAATTTATAAATACATTCATTTAGGTGAAAAGTATATTTTATTGTTCACTTTAAAATTCACTTGTGCTTCCATCACAGTAGGCCGACATTTGCAAATTAACAACAAAGAAGCTCAATCTTAGGTGATTCTATTAATATCAATAACTAGGGGAAACCCCTGCGTGCTCCGCACGCCAACTCCATTGGAACATTTTATACACTTAATCATGTTATGTTTTCTTTATAATAAAGGTGTAGGATTAATAATAACCCCAAAGCTAAGATAGTAAATAATGTTAAATGTTCAAATCAAATTATTTCGTATATCTTATAACAGCAGTTATAATAAAGGTTAAAAGAACCAGCAAGGCTCAGATCTACACTTTAATAAAACCTAACCTAAAAGTTAGAAGTACAAATAGTTGCTTCAAAGTGTGAAATCAGGTGTTAATGGAAATATTAGAGCAAACAGCTGTTTTATCTGTTTTTTTTTCAATTGGTTTCTGTGGTAATGAACGTAAATACATTCAAAAAATATGAGTTGGTTTATCAGTCTAGACCTAACCCAAGAATTCACAGTGTCTTTTTTCATATAGCTGTTTATCTGTTATTTTATTCAATTGGTTGCTATGGTAATAAATGTAAATACATGTGCTGGTTCATCAGTCCAGGCCTAAAATAATATTTTTTCGGACTCAATTTACAAATATTAAAATAAAAAATGTTTTTATCAAAATGAATTATAGCATATGTTACTCGGGAATAGATGTGAAATTACCTCCTACATACAAACAAATTTTACCTCTTTATAATATTAGTACAGACTAGTGCAGATTAATTTGATACACACTTACACAACATGAAAAGAATAGAAAACTTCAAAATATTAAGTTTAATCTGTTATAGAACTAATGCAGGCTGTATGACTTATATATAGGTTAGAAGTCGTTAAAATGTACATTGTTTTACTATTGCTTATGTTTTCTTCGATTTTTAGAAGGAATACAAAACACTAACCATATCTAACTGGGTATACGACGTTAGGAAGTTTTCAACATGCTAAATGAACAGAGCCTACAATTAAAAATTTTACTCAAAGACCTGAAGTAAATTTCGGAAAGCAAAACGTCATGCGTTTTAATAGTAGGCCTACATCCTACATGACTCAACGATTTTAACCCCCAAAATTAGAAATACAGTCATTTATTTAAAACTATATTATTGTTCACTGTGAAATTCGCTTGTGCTTCCATCACAGTAGGCCTGCATTTGCAAATTAACAACAAAGAAGCTCAATCTTATATGATTCTATTAAAATCAATAATTCAGACCAATAGTCCCAAGACAGTGATAGTTTGAAATATAGTTTCATGTTTGAAGGCCTAAGTTGTTTATAGGCTGTCAAGATTGAAGTAAACAAACAGGATTGCAAAACTAAATATATTTTCAACGATTTCTTACTTCAAAGTCGATCATATAACATATTATAGCCTACATTAATCACAAAGCTTACTAGTATGACGCGGCAATGCTTCGCCATTGCTTGATTTGAGTATAAAAATATATATTTAGATTAAATTAACAAACACAATTTAGATAAAATAAAACCTGAACACAAAATTTCACAATAAATACGTTTACTAACCTCAAACGCGTTTCAACTCAACGACAAGTCGCCATCCTCAGTGATGAACGGGCTACAGTAACAAAACTATAACCAAGGATGGCGAAATTGTCGTTGAAACGCGTTTGAGGTTAGTAAACGTATTTATTGTGAGATTTTGTGTTCAGGTTTTATTTTATCTAAGTTACTTTGTCACAAGTCAAGCTCATTAGTTATTTATTAAACACAATTTAGTGAGTTTATTGAAAAATAGATTTTGAAGTGCCTTATGGTTAAAATGAGATTCTTATGATCAGGGCAGGTGGTAGAGCACGTATTAAACAAATTAGTATTTAATGTTAATGCAATTTATTTTATATGGGTATCTATCCCATTTTAATTATTATTAAATTTTAAGGGTAGTTATACCACTTCATTACCTTTACTTAAGTAATCTAATTGCAAATGGCTTTTTATATAAAACTTAAGAATAATATTACACAAATTTAGCTTTATAACTAACTAGTAGGAAGATAGTTCAATTTATATCTCTTATCTTCTAAAGCGAGAGATAATTGTCTGTCTGCTAAATGGATCTGGAATCTCCGTCTAAGGATTTTTGATTTTTTGATTTTATATGGGGCTTTTGGCCACGAGAAATCGATTGGAATTGGTCACCAGTCTGGGAAAATTCGTTTTCTACGTCTTTTTATTAAATTAAAAAGTGAAATTTGTCCGTTTTAAACAATACAAAGCACAGCTGATGCAAATGTTTTCAATGTCATTACAATAATCATCTGTTTTCTTTTAAACGAAGCACAGCTGATGCAAATGTTTTCAATGCCATTACAATAATCATCTGTTTTCTTTTAAACTGTATTTTATTAGAGGTAAGCCTAATGTTGTATCTATTTATAGTTACCATGGCAACGAATACTTCTGCTAAATAAACATACCCTTTATTTAGTTATTTAATGTTATAGGCCTAACCTAAACGATGTTCACGGAAATTTGCAACAATAGTTATTGACGTGAGCAAACTAGACCCTAGGCCTAAATCGATATTGAAATATTAAACTTTAATTTAGGCCTGACTTATTTCTGAGGCATAGCGTTGAGATTATGGTTAATCCTTTAAACTGTATTTGTATTACAGGTAAGCCTAATGTTGTATATACCCTTTATTTAGTTGTTTAATGTTATAGGCCTAACCTCAAAACTCAATAATCCAATATTTATTATTGAAATCATAGCCCTGCTTATAATCGAGCTTTAGCTCGGTCTCCTGATACTATTTATTATATAGGGTATAGTTCTTGTTTACTTTCTCACTATACTATATTATAGAGAAAGTATAGTGATCGCAAAAAAAATCGATTTTGAGATTTTGGTGGAAAAATCCCTTTTGGGACCCCCTGAGTCCAAAAAAATGGTTTTTACAAAATGCCTGTCTGTATGTATACAAAGCTAGGGAGAAAACTATTCGATCGATATCGAACCAATTTGCACCAGACATGTCAACTAGGCCTGTTTAGATGCCAGAAAAAATGTTTTAAAACATTTTGAAAAACAACCCCCTTTTTGGCCAAAAACCTCCAAAAAATCAGTCAAAAAACGGCTCTAACGATTTTGATAAAATTTGGCTTATTTTTTGCCCTTAAAGAACCCTACCATATGCAAAAAACCGTATCTTTCTAAATATTCTCATTTAGCTAATAATAATAATAATAACTGATTTTTGGGGTTTTTTTGGACGAAAAGGGGGTTGTTTTTCAAAACCTTTTCTTGTGCATCTATACAGGCCTCATTGACGTGTTTGGTGCAAATTTGTTCAAAATCGATCAAAAAGTTTTCTCTCTAGCTAATAATAATAATATTTATTAGTTAAACTCCTACTTTAATATCACCTTTCCTACCATACCAACGATTATGAAGTCATAGTGAATCTGTTTGATAATTTTAATTTGTTTGTGAGAAAGTATGTGCCAGTTCCTGGTACCATTTATTAAATTATGCATTTCTGAGTGTTAACTAATTAATCTGCCTGTGATTTTGTAGTAGTTATAATATTTTGTACTAAACTTATTAGAAGGGGCGATTGGGGCGAAATTTTATCTTTAAGAAGATGTGCATCATTTATGAGGAAAGGTGGAGGGGACTGGGTGTATCAAGTTGCCGTTAGTGCCCAGGGGCAGAAATATATAAATCCGTTTCGGATTAGTGTTGTACTTTTATGGATAAAACTCAGATATTTTTTTAACCCTTTCAGTCCCAGGAATTTTCTCCGAATTTGAAAGGATTTCATAAAAAAAGCTGTATTTTTGTTATTTGATAAGAAATCATCATGATTTTGTAATTTTTTAAATTTTAATAGACCTATAAGTAATATTTTCTACTATAAACATTTTTCTAACGTACCACAAATTTAGAAAAAATTAAATTACATACCATAACAAAAAGTTTTTATAAAATTTCTAGTTTGCATAAAGAAAACAGATAGGAAAAAAATATATTACTCGAAAACTTGCATATCACTTTAAGACACATTTCGTTGTATACTTATGTTAAAAATTTTGGGCCAATATCTTGCTAAATAAAAAGGTTACACCACTATTTCTAAATAACAAAGTTTTAACCCGAAGAAAAGAATTCGCTTAAGGGGCGAGATAGGCAATATGGTTGATTTGTAAAGTAGCTAAGAGAGTTTTATTCTGTACAAGCCTTAGTGGCCGAGAGGTAACGTAGGGTCTTCCTGATCAGAAGATCCCGGGTTCAAATCTCGCGAGACCATGTAGCTTTTCATATCTGTGGTTTGAGGGTAGGAGGAAAGTAAAGCAAACGGTGGTTGGCTCGCTTCCAAGCTGACGGGATATGACTAGTTACCTGGTCTAAAGGCTTGAGATGTTTTGCATAATTTTACTGTAGTATTTCTGTAATGTCCTCTGCAGAGGAAACTGGGTCTGAAAGGGTTAATTATGTATGTTTTTTTATACCGTTGGTTTTTAAGGTATTGTACAGGTCCGAAACGTTTTGAACAGAGTGTACTTAGTTGTGTGTTTCTTTTTGCAGGACAACTACACCGCCCTTCACATCGCTGTAGAGTCGTGTAAACCCGCAGTAGTAGAGACGTTGCTGGGTTACGGTGCTGACGTCCACATCAGAGGTGTGTATCCTTTATACTGTCTGCATGTGTATTGTAGAGCAGCTTTGACAATATACAGGGTGACTCGTAAATAAACATTGAGAATATTAACATGGATACGTTTTACAACTGGGGGTTTGTAGACAGGCCGATGCAACGGATCGAAAAACATTTCCGATATTTTAAAGATGATAAAGATTATTGGCATGAAGATTTAAAACCAAAATTCAATTCAATATCTGGAGTACTATACTAGTTTAAAGATCATAAAGATGGATATGTTTTATCCCTGGTGGTCAGCAGAATATTTCGTAGCTCGCCCATCCCGGAAGATGTCTGAAAAATTTACGCGATTGTCTACTATATTGAAAAATTATGGATGATTGTTTACTATACTATAAAATATAGGTTATTGTATGCCATACTAAAAAAATATAAGCTATTGTTTACTATATTGAACAAAAATTGTAAACGAAGCACTGTTGTTATACTATTGCCGAATTTTCTTATTAGGGAATAACTAATTAATTGATAATCAAAAACCTTTTATCGGGAGTTTCCTATGAATTGTGTTCCTTGTTTCGGGAACTGTACCAAAATACCTTTCCACATGATTATAGTAAATCTAATTGCCTTTCGAATGATAACTGACAAATTGTACTCGTGCTTAAGAGTTGGAGAAATGATGCAATTTCCTCGCTCTAACTTTGCCATTTTTTATTGGTTGATATTGGAGAACTGACTAATTTATTTTGTATATTTGTATGTTTTTTTTTTATTTTGTTTTGTCTTTTTTTTTTTATTACAAACCAATTACCTAAAACTGGTTGCGGTAATTGGTGTAATTTCCAAGAATGTAAGGAGAATTTTAATGCAAGATCTGGAAATAAAAATTATTAATATTATTATTTTGGGTTGAATAAAATGAGCCGTTTTTTGCGTCAAATCGAAAAATAAAAAATCCGTATTTGAGAAATCCAACAAGAACCCATTCACCAAAAATTCAGCAATTTTGAAGCATATTTTCTACCACTTATCAAGTTGAGGAAAAACCATATACTTAGATACTCCTCAAATCCCTACCCAAAAACGATTAACGGGGTCTAACTCTACTACACTTATCAATCCGTGAACAATATATATATGTATAAATTAATGAATTTTGGTATCGTCTCCAAATGGTCTGAAACGTAAAGAAAATAAGTCTTAATCTCCTCCGACCAAACTTTTTCAATTCTTCGAAAATTCAGCTAAAAATAAAGGATTTTCTACTACTGTATATTGAAAAATATTGATGATTGTTTACTTTACTATAAAATATAAGTGATTGTACAATGTCCTAAAAAATATAAGTGATTGTATAATGTCCTAAATATATAAGCGATTGCCTACAATACTGAAAAATATAGGTGATTGTTTATTATATTGACAAAATAATCTATAGATTGTTTACTACACAAAAAAAAATAGAATTTTCTCCTATACTGAAAAAAATTAGGTGATTGTATACTATACTAAAAAATTACAGGTGATTGTTTACTATACAGAAAACATATAGGCGATTGTTTACTATAATGATTAATAACAGTAATTAAGAATATGCGAATAAACAAACACTAGTAAGGAAAAGCAAAAGGTTATCTAGCATCTGCTTTAAGAATAAATGCTTAGAGATCTGGCTCTGTTGAATAGAAATTTGGAATACGCTTACAAGCAAATGCCAGTAAGTAAGAGCATAGAGCTATAATATAATATCTGCTTTAAAAATATGCTTTAAGCAAATCATACTGATGCGATGGTAGATAGATGACTCATAGCAGAAACGCAGGGACGGAAAACATATCCATGAGTCAACGATTTCCGTTAAGCAGATATTTTACAATAAATATTTTGTTTCTGTAATCACTTGGTTTTATAAATATCCACGACTTTGTAGTAAAAAAATGTATATGTACAAAACGGTATATCCGATTGAGTTAAAAAATGTAATGATAGTTATTAAGTTGAATCACTAATTTAAGAAAATCAATTCATTTATTCCAACTATCTGTAACAAAATGGCGGCTGTTTAAAGTTTTAAAATCAAAATAAGTCAACAACGGAAAAGTGTTATAAAAAATATGAAACAAACTTGAGCTGTTTTTATTTGAATTCCAAACGAACTAACAAAACCGCTGAATCTTAGGTAGAACACCTTCCTTTATCGGGATAATTCTGTAACTTGTCGGACACTTGCCTGGAGATTGTAGAACCGGGCATAACTTATTAACTCTTAAACGTGTTCGTTATAAGACTGTTTATGAAGTGTATGTTAGTAAAAGAGGGAAAGACGGCGGAAGTAAAGCAAACAGTGGTTGGCTCGAATCCAAGTGGACAAGATTTGACAAGTTACATGTTCTTCCGCTTTGGAATTGTTTGCACGTTTTCTACGGTATTTAAGTAAACGAACAATAGACGTATAGCGTACGTCATAACACGTTTAGTATATAGCTGCGCCGACGTACCGTGCACGTCATGATGGCCTACTATACAAAGTTTCAACTCGATCGGTTATGCAGTTCTGAAAATGAAAATAATTTTGTTAATCAAATTGTGGATGTTCGGAAAACTAAGCGTTTCGAGGACAACATTCCCCGAATTTCTTTATACTAACCCTCAGAAGCATTTTTTTAAAGTTTGGTTCCTTACTTACGGGACACTCTGTATTGTGTTCTAAGTATATTTATGAAATTATACTCTCAGATTGTACCACTAACTGTGTTTTGTACATTCAGGAGGTAAGATGAAGGAAACCGCTTTACACATAGCGGCCAGAGTAAAGGATGGCGACAGATGTGCTTTGATGCTGCTCAAGTCCGGGGCAGGACCTAACCTTGCTACCGACGACGGTCAGACACCTGTACACGTGGCAGCGATGAACGGAAACTTGGCATCGTTGCTTTTACTACTAGAAGATGGCGGCGATCCTATGTACAAATCTAAGGTAGGTCGGCACATTAGCAGTAGAACTTGTTTGAACAAGATGTTTTCCTGCTTTAAGAGGTATTCATTTTTAAACGGTTAACATTCATTTACAGTATGCTGTTTTAGAAGAAATAAAGTTTACAATATTTTGAAAATTTGTAACATCTCACAACATGCTACTAACCACCAGCATTTTTAATGACAATCTAAAACTTGTGACACCTCAAATTAACTATCGTAATGTTGAGCTCAAATATTATTCCACAAATAACACAATAATTGAGAAGTGCTCAAAGTCTCCCTTAATCTAGTCTATTCGCTAGAAGTAACAGTCTTATCTAATAGATAGCGGAGCAATGTATATAATTCCTGAAATTATCCAACTCATCAATATATATATTATGGCAAAATTACGTTTTATCCTTTTAAAGAAGGTAAACCTCATTCAAATGAACTGATGTATCTTCTTTTTATACGTAGCCTATCTTATTTATGTCAGTTGGACTAATGAAGACATGAGAAATGTCTTACCTTTTATTTTAAATTGTTTCACTATTTAATAAATGAGCTGCTTATTTTCAAATCGTCCTTTAGCCAGTCATCAAAAGTGTTTATAAACTAAAAAAAGTCCTAACTCTAAATAAGTTTCATTATCAACTCAAATGTTTTTCATTTTATTTATTAAAAAGGTTAGTTTAGTTATGAAAAAACATAACAATGATATCTTAAAGTTATTTAACAGAATCGTTTGATTAAAGGACATTTTGGAACCAAAACAAGGATAAGGGACATTTTAGAATAACTATTATGGATAAAGGACTTTTGAAAATAACAATAATGGATAAAGGCTTTTTAAAATAACAATAAAGGCTAAGGGAAGTTTTCAAAATAACAATAAAGGATAAGGGACGTTTTGAAAATAACAATAATGGATAAGGGACGTTTTGAAAATAACAATAAAGGATAAGGAACGTTTTGAAAATAACAATAAAAGATAAGGAAGGTTTTGAAAATAACAAAAATGGATAAGGGACTTTTTTAGATAACAATAATGGATAAAGGACATTTTGGAACCAAAACAAGAATAAGGGACGTTTCGAAAATAACAATAATTGATAAGGGACTTTTGAAAATAACAATAATGGATAATTGACATTTGAAAATAACAATAAAGGATAAGGGACGTTTTGAATCAAACAACAAAAACAAATTTGTTGAATAAGGATAGAGGACGATTTGTAAGAAAAATAGCTTCTGTTGGATTGAATAAAGGACATCTTTTATATTTATTTATAATAAATTATTTAAAACAACCTATTGGTTTAACCTGGTCGGAAATATTATCAATAATGTCATGCAACCCGTATATTAATTTCGGGGGGAAAATTATTAAGTACGATTTGAAAATGAGCGACTCAAATGACTTAACAGATATTCATCTATTTCTTTAAAAACTGAAACAAGAAGTTCATAATCATTATGTAAATTAAGTGAGGCATATAAAGCTTGCCTTTTCTTGTAATATTTATTAAGGTATTTATTTTTTAAAAACACATTAACTTGTATCTCATTTTACATTTAAGTTTTAACTTTCTGTGCATTTAGACTAACACACCTCTCATATGAATTCATTCAATAATCACGTCATCCTTGGCTCAATGATAAAAAGTGATACATTGACTTTAAATTGTCTACATTTTGTATGTGATAAAATCTTTAGTTTTTGAGATACTAAACTTTGACAAGTTTGAACCGACGTCATCTTGAAACGAATAATTAAAGCAAAATCAAATTTTGCACATTTGTTTAAACCCATGTTATAAACGTTAATGCTGAGTTTCATGCAAATATCTTAACCGTTCATGAGATATTTTTTTTTATTAGCACCCTTACAGACAGACAATAATTCCAAACTAAGCAAGATAAGTCACACGTTATATTGTATTATTTGCTAGTTTTGACCTACTGAATAACACGGTAAAGTTTAGTAGAATGGTTGCGAGACAACCTGTATAGTAATGGTTACCAAAACTGCGGGAAAATATTTCCGACTTCACATTGAACTGTTTGAGTTATAAGTGTCTCATGTTGGTATCACTGTGTTAAATTACCAAAACATCAGACCATGTATGGTGGAGAATTTTTAAATTTTCTTTGGTAATTTATACTGACTGCTTATTCTTCTTACACGTCCTTTCTGAAAAGAGAAAGCAATAATTATTGCATGACCTGTTTTTGTTCCAGACCGGTGAAACCCCACTCCACCTTGCGTGCAGCGCCTGCCATGCTGACATTGTAAGGCACTTGATCACCTTCGTCAAAGCCCGACAAGGCACTGATATCGCCACGTCATACGTGAACTCTGTTAACGAAGACGGAGCGAGTGCTTTACATTACGCCGGAAGAATATCTAAGGATGAACTCAAGGACAGGGAGAACCAACTGGAAGACAAGGAAGTGGTTAGATTACTGCTTGAGGACGGGGCTGATGTGTCCTTGCAGACTAAACATGTGAGTGGATTTTAAAATGGAAGTAATTTGATCTCGCAGCTGAAACGCTAACGTGAGTTGGTAGAATTTACAAAATTAAGTATGTATGTTTTATTTTTTCAACCAACTATATATGGGAAATTGGTCTACTGACAAAGGCGCTGAATAGCTGCCTATATGTACGATATATCATATACACTCAGCCCCGGCTCAAGTGCTGCTTCGTTCCTCTCGCAGCGGACAAACTCGCTTCCGAACCTCAAAAATGGTTACATTCGGTCAAAAATGTACTTAGGACCTAAGCCAGAAATTCCATAAACGTAAGCCGTCTTCTAATTTCAGGGTTAATAATAAAATCACTCCCAAACCAAGGTCTCTCCGCAAAAATCTCACGCTTCCACCAACGTTTTCTTTTTCTCCTGTTTTCATCTCTAATAATAATAAAGGCACAAGCAGCAATAGCACCTACCTCAGCCATGTCTATTAACAAACTGGCCAGAGACAAACATTTGAGTGTATACATGGGGACAAAGTCGAGGGGAACCGGAGTTTTGCCTACGGGTGTCAGGTAGATGGGGGGGGATGCCGTTGGCAACCTCTTGGTGCGGAGATTTGCCTACGGTGGGGGCGGGAGAAAGAGAGTGTGAGGGAGGGAGAGAGACACCGTTTCTTGTAGTGATTATTAAAGAGCATCCACCTTTCTCGTAATTATAATACGACAAAATATTATAATTATACGAATATTATAATCATACTGTTATCGGCAAAATACTGTCACTAAACAGTTTAGGTAAGTCCTCTAGTTTTTTTTTAATTCTAATTATATAAAGTGATAATACGACGAAATATTATAATTATACAAATATTATAATCATACTGTTATCGGCAAAATACTGTCACTAAACAGTTTAGGTAAGTCCTCTAGTTTTTTTTTTAATTCTAATTATATAAAGTGATAATACGGTACCTGTAAAGTGATAATTTTTGTACCTGACAGAATTCTTTCTTTTATAATAGCTAGAAGAGTCTCTTTGTCTCTCTTCTCTACAGGAATCTCTCTCTCTCTCCCCCTCCCCCTCTCGCGCCCACCCCCGACCGTATGCAAAACTCCGCATTTTGAGGAATTCGCGGATGGGGACCCTTTCTACCTGATACCCGTAGGCAAAACTCCTACACTCAAGTCGAGATACCATCTATGGACCCAATTTTTTGGTATCCTGTCTATCAAAAGTAATTGAAGCCATTTTGCAAAGTCAACTGTGAAATCACTTTGAAACACATAATTTTATCAATAATGCTCAATTTGGTTTTAGGAGTGGTATAAATACAACTAAAGCAGTTCAATACATAGTGTCTTTTGTCCTTGACTCTTTTGAGAGTAAACTCTATGTTAATGCGGCCATGATTGACCTGAGCAAAGCCTTTGATTCCATCAGTCATGCAACTCTTTTAAATAAACTAGAGTACTACGTGATAGAGGGTGTAGAATTGAAATGATTAAAGTCTTATCTCACAAATAGGGAACAACTCGTATCTGTCAACAATCTAAGATCGGGGTTGATGGGAAAATGGGGTCCTCCAGGGTTCTGTACTTGGCCCCTTTTTATTTGTAATATATATGAATGACCTTCCAGGATCTTCGCCTTACAAATCAGTCCTATATGCAGATGATACGTTGATTACAGCCAGTAGAAATTTAGAAGATGTTAAAGCAATGACCAACACTATGTTGGAAAGATCTGTACTCTGGTTTACAAAAAATTCACTTAAGCTCAATGTTAATAAAACAGAGCAACTACTCTTCTCTGTGAGCAATTTACAGAAAAATCTGGACAGTGAACCAGTTAAATTGCTAGGTGTACTTCTGGATAGTAGGTTGAATTGGGATCATCACACAAATGATTTGTGTTCCAAACTACCTAGAATAATATTTTTACTGCAAAAACTCATAACTTGTTTGGGTAAGAAAATTTTGTTGATGTCATATTGTGCATTTTTAATTCTCATTTAAATTATGGTTTAATATTGTGGGGAAATTCATGCAACGCAAAAAGAGTCTTTCTCTGGCAAAAGAGAGCTTTGCGCACAATGTTGGTACTTGGTAGATTTACTTCTTGTAGAGAACATTTCATTTAGTTGAAAATATTGACCTTGCCTAGTATGTTTATTTTGCAGTGTCTGTTGCATGTCAGGGATAATTTCAGTAGTCTTAATCCTCGTAGCGAAGTCCATTCTTATGACACAAGGAATAGAAATAAGATTGGTTCCACAAGTCAAACTCACAAAATCTCAAGCCCACTTTGGTCAGATTGGAGTAAGGTTATTCAATATGTTGCCAGATGATGTTAAGCATCTGCCCAGGGAAACAATTCAAAAATGATTTACAGACTTGGCTCAAGGCAAAAGCCTTGTACAGTATAATAGAATTTGACGATTCTATAAAATCCTGGCACGGATTCTGTTGAAATTATGGCAAATTAGTTATTGGTCTGTTGGTCTAGTGGTGGTTATTGTAATACAATGTGTAAGTTTTCACTGCCTTATGTTGTATATTTATTTATATCTGTGTATGTATATCGTTGTAAGTTTTTAAAATATTGTTTTTATAGTTTTTAAGACAATGTCTATTGCAGTTTTAAGATTGTTTAATGACAGTAAAAATAAATATCAAATATCAAAATGGTTAATCGCGAGACTTTGCCTCCTAGTGTGGACAAGGCATTAGGTACAAACAAACTGTACTAATATATTTCATACACGCAAACAGCTATTCAGCGCCTTAGAGAGTAGGCCAATTTCATAAATAGTTGGTTGAAATCCTAAAACATATAAACTTAATTTTCGAAATTTGTTCAACTCACGTGAGCGATTCCCTATGTTAATTGGCTTGTTCAACTTTTACGCTTGTTTTATATTGTTCATGTTCGATTTGCCGCAGGCAGTTTAGTGGGTACTTTCATTATATTTATAGGAAAATGTGTAATATTGCTTATTTCTGTTCGAATTTATGATCGCGCTCATGCGCACTAATACCACCAGTGATATTTAAAAACTGCGTTTAATAATGCAATATTACTTTAAAAAATGTATTATTGGTCGGTAATTTCACCCATCTTAAAAGCTTGCAAGTATCTCTCAAGTTCCTCACGAATGTTTGATGTTACATTGTTCACTTCATTTAGAAAAATTGCCTCACCCCATCCATGAGTCAAATTGGGCCTTAGAACAAAACAAACTGTCCCCTTTGAGACACGTTTTAGCTTTTTAACGATATCTTAATTATTTTTCAATGTACAGATTCCGTATATAATTAGAACATAAACATATGTTGTCTGTTAAAAATGTATCGTAAAATTTACAATTTCAGAGATATTTGACTTTAAACATTTCAAACAGTCACCATTTTGAATATTTATGTAGCAAAATTTTGATTCTTATTGTACTGATAAATATAGTATAAGCAATGTGTCTACCAAATTTAAACTAATAATCTTAGCAATTTCTTAAGCTACCTTTAACGGTAAACGAAGCTTTTCCTAACCTATGTTCATATTGTTGCGGGTTCGTAAATTAATAAATACACACTGGCGATTGTATTTA
>JAGFPH010000572.1:121270-152476 GCA_018207615.1 Philaenus spumarius
GGATCCTGACACTTGAGCAGTGTGACCAGAGTTTTCATTAGGACAGAGTCACTTGGATCGAGGTAAGGCAATGAGAGTAGCTGTGTCTTGAATCCTGACGCATGCACAATAGGGCTAGAGTTTGTGCGGGAACTACAAAATTTGTTTATATAATAGAAAGATGATTTATTTTATACAGTAATAACTTACTGTGAATGTTATATTGTAGGTGTGTGACGCCCTGCTGACACATAAAGCATTCATCAACAGTAAATCCAGAGTGGGACGCACAGCTTTACATCTTGCTGCGATGAAGGGATTTACCAATCTATGCAAGTACGTTATTCTATTAAATTATCAAACGCTTTTTATGTATTTGTTTGTTAAGGGAAGAATGCTTTCAAAAATGTAATTTTTTATTTCACAAGATATTCTCCTTTCTTTTTTGAAAAAAATTGTATATAACACAATAGAGGTAAAACTTTCCTTTATTCTTATTTACTCGTGTTTTAACAAGCATTGACGCGCAACAAACCGACGAACAAAAGAAATCAAATAACATAGTTTGTTTGAATTACAGTAATTTTATTTTCATTTGGTTTTGGTTTATATCATAGATAAACTACTAACAGCTTATACTTATTTGTTTAAAAATGCCTTACCAAATGAACCTACTGCCTTACTGTCTATAGAACCTATATTCAGGGACCTGTCCCAAGTCCACCTGTTGGCTAAATGGCTAAATGCCTGCACGGAAGACGAAAACCCATAACGACTGTTTGAATCACGTCATACGGTCTCGAATGCCTAAAACTGTATTTGTTGGTTAAAACGTTGAAGTTTGGTGCATCAGATGCTCTGTTAACTTTTAATGATAAAACAATAGGAAGAGCTAGAGTATGGGAAACATTTGGAGTTGAGTCAGGCAAAAACACTCTGAGAGGGTTGGAAAAATTGACATTGGTTGTGAAAGCTAAAAATGCTGCAAGTGAGATGACTAAGGCCAGAGTAAAGAGGGTACAGCTAAAAATAAAAAATAAAGAACAGCCGAAGGAGAATCATCAGTATGGTGCTGGAGATTTTGAAAGGAAAGATTTTCATTATTTTTCTTTTAAATGTGATTTTTCGATGTACCTTCATCTCGGGGTTGTTTTAGGGAGCAGAATGTTTTAGTTTGCGGTGCACTATTATCAAGAGTTGGTAGAAGAATTAAGAAATTTTCTTGTGTATTTTCTGTAAGAATAAAATATACATACTTTAATTTCCAGGAAAGTATTTTTTGACATTTTAAAATTGTTTTTATATTTTATAGTTATAATTAATTCATCGAAGAAAAATGCTAGAGGATAAATTTATAAATTTGAAAGCAATATATTATATAGTTTTTTTTAATCGGTGCATTAAATACTCAATGTCACCCATTTAGATTATATTAGAATATTTATGTATTACATTAGCTGATACAAAGACATACAAACTAAGAACATGATTACACAATAAAGTATTCAATTAAAACTTTAAGATAAAATAAAACTTAACTTTTTAAAACACAAAATAGCTCCCATAGAGACATAAAATATTGTGTAACCTCTAGGGTAAGTCCGTTTTGAAGTAGCAGAAGTAAATTGTAATTGGCTTACAAAAAAAGTTAAAAAAATTGAGCAATTATTAAATTTTCAATAAAATATAGAAACATGTTAAGGGCAGAATATACAAAAAGGGGGAAATAAAAAAAGCTGTTTTGAGACTGCCGATAGAAGTGAAAACTGTCATGAATATAAATCGTTGCTTATATTGATTTAATCAGAAATTTTATCATTATTTGTATCTTGTTCCATGTAAAAAATAACATAAACATGATTATCTATAGTCTATGAAATGTTCATGAACAACTTCTACGAAAATACTATTGAAGTTTTGAAATACATAAATTACTAGGTTTATGTATTTGATAATTTACATTATCAATACATCATTTATGTAATGATAATGTACATTATCATTACATAAATTATCAGGGTTTTATGATCAACTGCATTAATTTTAAAGTAAACAAATCCGCGTTTGTGGAAAAAACTACTGCCCTTTTTTAAAGCTGCCTTCAGTACAACTTTCTGAATTAAATTAAGTAGCTCTAGAATCGTTAAATAGTGAGAGGTGGGTAAGTGCGTCTGTGGGAAGGGGGCGCCGGGTAAAATCCCGCCCCGGGCGCCTACAAACTATGCGTCGGTCCTGGGTTCCGATTTATGTTTTCAGTAGGGATATTTATGTGTCCCCTCTCCCATGTCTGGTTAATTTTCATATATGGTTTATTGATTCGTGGAAATTTATAATGACGTTAAGTTGCCTGACTTGTTTCCAGATTTCTAGTCCAGGACCACAACGCCATGATAGACGTCTTAACCCTGCGTAAACAGACACCACTTCATCTTGCTGCGGCCGCGGGGCAGTTGGAGGTATGCAGACTACTGCTGGAGTTAGGAGCCAGCATCGATGCGATAGACGATTTAGGGCAGAAACCCATACACGTTGCCGCTCAGAACAATTTCCCTGAAGTCGCTCAGCTGTTTCTGCAACAGCATCCGTCATTGGTCATGGCCGCTACTAAGGTGAGTACTGCATCATTCAGTATAATAAATAAATAAGAAGAAGAAATTCTACCACGCAGCTGAACCGCTGACTTGAGTTGAGCGAATTTCCAAAATTAATTTTATTTATTTTAGGGTTACAATCAACTATTTGGGAAATTTATCTACTCAAGAAGGCACTGAATAGCTGCCTCTGTGTACGAAATATATTAGTAGAATTAGTTTGCACCTAAGCTTCGTCACACGCGCTCCTTCGTTCTACTAGCAGTGGAAAAACTCGTTTTACGAGTTGGCACCTTGACCTTGGGGTCTCAGGTTATGGACTGCTTTGCTTCGCCGGATCAGAAGATGTTCCCACTGTAAAATCCGCCACGTGCATTTGAATCGGTTAATTCTATGGTACAGATAGCGCCAGTTAGGATGGAGCGCCAAGAGGGGGTGTGCAAGTCTCCTACGCCGGCTCCAACCACACTTCCCCTATCGCGAAGAAGTACAGTCAGAGCCGCCTGCCCTACCTCATTCATGTCTGCTATGTAGTCGTATTGATTTTATATCAACACTTTTTGGTAGTGACTGTACTGAAGACTCACAATCGAGTAGGAGAGGGTAAGACGTTACAGCGCATGCTCAAGTGACGCTTCACGCTACTTGGCACTATCTGTATTTTACGTTTTGATCGATTTGGGTGAATCAATCGAGCTACAAGGTCATGTAAAAAAACAAAATGTGCAGAATAATATCCTACATTTAATTTTTTAGATAAAACCCTAAAACGATTCATTCCAGTACGAAAGTCTAAAAAAACTGTTACTTCCCGTCAAAAAACGTGCTTCCAATCGTTGGATTTTTTACTAATAGTCCGAGAGAATTAGACAACCAAATGTGTACCAAATTTTTACTATATCAGACTTAAAATGCAGCCGTTAGAGTCCAAAAACATATATACATATATATATAATACAAATTTTAATAGCACCCCAAAACGTGTTCTGGAGACCATGATCTGTTCTCATTTACTACTCTCGACCTTAGGTCTCACCACAAGGGTCACTGCAATAGCTCATCTTACCTATGAAAATTTGCTAATAACCACAAAACCTAATAATTGTAAAAGCTTTCGAACTATTTTAAACTATGTTATCCTTAAAACATAGTAAACTTTGACAAAAACAAAACCAATTATTCCTGCAGCTGCTTAATATAGTGCGTTTTTGCACACTCAAAGCAGCACGCGAACTAAACTGCAAGTGTTAAGCGTCAAGTAATTTTTATACCTCTTTGTTTTACTTTACCGCACGGTTGCGCACTGTGCTCAAAGTAAACAGCTGAGGTAGGATGTTTTAAAAACTTGATTATTGTGGTACTAACATCTGTAAAACAGATTTTTTTTAAAACTAAAACACTTAAAATGTAGCTGTAGAAAAAATGTTGTGCGTATTTTACGGGTGCAAAGTTTACTTTGTCGCACGAAATAAACATTTGACGTTCGAGGCGTAGTCAAACACTAGATACAAAAATTACTATTAATAATGGTTTTTCAGTTATACACCAAGAAAACTGTTTAATTTTTAAACTTTGTCGCATAACAACTAAATGTAAATTGAGATTCTCCATGGAGAACCAATTCGTCAACCCAGTATATCAAAACAATACCAAACTTTGCCGCGGGTTGATCTGGTGCATGTACATAAGTTTTGTTTGCTGACCTCGCCCCTTGATATTGCAGGACGGCAACACCTGCGCCCACATAGCGGCGATGCAAGGCTCCGTCAGAGTGATAGAAGAGCTGATGAAATTCGACCGCGCCGGAGTTATCAGCGCCAGGAACCGCATCACGGAAGCGACACCTCTGCAGCTTGCGGCGGAGGGAGGCCACGCGGATGTTGTCAAAGTGCTGGTCAGGGCAGGAGCATCGTGTACGGATGAAAACAAGGTAAGAGTTTAGTTTCTGTGGGTGGTGAAATAATATCGATTTCAGGAGGAGAATGGTTAGAGAAGCACGTACTGTTTGCATAACGAGCGAGAAGGAATTACTTGTCTGTTTAAAGATACGCGTTTCACCGTCACAGTCGTCATCTTCAGTGTCTTTTGATTACAATGTTCTGATTATAATTGTAGTTCAGGGTTACGTCATTGCGTCTTTCAGTCCTTAACTGAAACATTCATCGACGCATCGAAAACGTTAAATAGTTACGATTCGATGCGTCGAATCAATCCGATGTTTCACATGTGTCGGTGTATTTTCAAGAATTCAGCCTACCGACTGTAGCGAATGTGCTGTTAATTTTCCCGATTTTATTTTTTGTGGGAATTTTATCATGTTGATGTTGGCAACACTAACTGTATAATATAATACATTGTACTTCGTTTGTTACAATTCCGTTATTCATTGTTCTGTTAATGTGCCGTTCATGGAATTTTTATGTTTTATTGATGCGTGCTTTATTGATTTCATTCTCATTTAAATACGAGACACCTACATTTTCAATAAACAGTTGATTGTTATACCAACACTGAAAAATGTTCACTAGTTGAAGTATTTTAAATGGTTACATTGTATTTTAAATGAGTATATATTCTTTTACATTTTAATATTTCTGTATTTTTTCTTCAAACCAGAGGCCAAATTTATTTAAAGATCCCATAAAAACCTCAAAGCTAAAGTGGTAAGTAATATTAATCTTTAAATCAAAATATTAGATAAAATATGCCAAACATGGCCTGCTCATTAAAATTACATAACCTAAAAAATGTGTGCAGACATTAATTCGAAATTAGTTTGAATCAGCTGTTGGGGAAATCCATTGAAGCATTAAAAATCTAGTATCAGCGAAGTATTTTAAATTGACAAATTTGCTTTTTCAACTACTCTATACATTTGCGTTTAAATAATTTTGATATTTCGATAATTTTCCTTCAACACAGACCTGGCGTGTCATATAAAAAAGTATTCGATGTTTGAAAATATCGATGTTTACTAATCGATGCATCGTAGGCCTATTACATCGACGTACAAGTTGCTATGTAAGGTTTTGTTTCAAGTGAGCATCCCTGCCTGCCCTGAACCATGCGCCCGAAAAGCTATTTTTAATTTTTTTCGTCTTGTCAAACAACCGATTTCATTAGAAATATTTATAGTGCAGGGATCGTTGTTTGCATTACAAACCTGGGTGATAACTGGGAAGTAGAGTGGCCGAGAGTCTAAAGGCGCTAGTCTAGTCTGCTACACACGTAGGTTCGAGCCTAGTTACTGGCATTCGGTTTACGTGCTCTTTACTCTGCTTAAAAGTGTTTATTAGTCTGACAGGCTTACAGTAAATAATTTGATCGCGCAGCTGAACCACTGACGTGAGCTGAGCGAATTTCCAATATTAAATTTACATGTTTTAGGCTTTCCAACTCTTTTCGAAATTATTCTACTTACGATGGTGCTGAATATATTAGTAGAATATTTTTGTACCTCAGCCTCCACCAACGCCTCCTTCCCTTCGTTCCGCTAGAAGCGCAAAAACTCGCCTGAGAGTTTGCATCTCGACCTTGCTGTTTGGGATTATGGACTACTCTTTGCGTGTTTGCACCTCGATCTTGCTGCTTCGGATTATGAACCGCATCTCTTCGACCATCGGCCTTGGATCAGAAGAGGCCCACACGGTAAAATCCCCCTCGTGTATTTGAACCGAGACTTTTATGGAATTTTACGTTTTGATAGATTTGGGGGGGGGGCTGACGTGCCGTAAGGTCGTATAAAAAGCAAAATTTGCAGAATAATGTACTACATTTATTTTGTTTAGGCAAAATCCACCAAAAATGTTTTATTCTAGTACGAAAAATCTAGCAGTAAAAATGTACTTCCTGTCAAAAAAAAACTGTTTCCGATTGTTGGATTTTTTTACAAACGGACTCGTACGAGCCACTTAGAAAACCAACGCGTGTACCAAATTTGGACCAAATCGGACGTAAGATGCGGCCATTAGAGTGCGAACACATATATATATAAAATGTTTACTGACACAACAAAACGTGTTCTGTTAACCATGGTTCCTGCTCATTGGCCACTCTCGACCTTAGGTCTCACCATAATCATCTTTCCTATAGAAATTAACTATAAAAAACTCGGTTCTAGAGCAGCTGTAATAGATGAGTAAGTATTATTTGGTTTTTGTATTGCATATACAGAGCGTCTGGCAACCATTCAACCAAACTTTACTGTGTTATTCGGCATTTCAAAAGTAGCAATAACATGTGTCCTATCTTGCTTAGTTTACAAGTTGTGTTTCTCTACAAGCTGTCATTGAACGAAATTATTTTCTCCTAAACCGATTAAGATAAATTCAGGAAGTTCAGCATGAACGTTTATCTAATTGGTATACTAAAAGTGCAAAATTTAATTGTGCTGTAGTTATCAGTTTCAAGATGGCGGTGGTTCAAACTTTCCAAAGTTAAAAATCTTTGAAACTAAAAATTAACGAAAAAATTTAAAAATTAAAAAATGTTTTGACAATTTAAAGAAAAATCCAACGATGTAACATTTTTTATCATTGAGTCAATGATAACTGAGAAAACAATAATTCTAAGTGAAATTAGAAAAGTTATTGTTAAAGTTATTAATTATTAAAGTTTTTGGTGATAACTTTTAGAGAATGTAGTTTGGGAAGTTATGACCCTCTATTGCAGCTCCAAAATTATTTCTAGCTCCGCCACTAAACTTCAATATAGTATACAAATTGTTACATACTTTTGAAACATCTGGTTCAATAGTTAAATGCTTTTAAGAGGTGTACAAAATATTGAAAATATATTAGGATGAGGTAGGTATAATAAAGAGTACTCAAACCAAATATATATGTCTAATTTTCTCAGGCTGGTTTCACCGCAGTCCATCTAGCAGCTCAGAACGGACATGGGACAGTCCTTGAGGTCATGAGATCGTCACAGTCGTTGAGGATATCCAGTAAGAAGTTGGGAGTGACAGCGTTACACGTAGCAGCGTATTTTGGGCAAGCTGGTGAGTTTGGAATATGAAATATCTTTTTGACTTTTTCTAAATCAATTTGACAGCTGAGAGTAGTAACAAACACTACTTTATTTCATAAGCTTTAAAACAAGCATTTTCTTTCCTTCCATCTCGTTGAAAAGAGATTTCAAGCAGCCCCGAATTTTAGATATTCTTTGCACTTACTATTTAAAATAAAATGTATTGATCCACACCAATACAATTACATTAAGGGTGTAGAATACAAGAACTATACAGTCCATTTAATTCTGGTTGTTGGATTTTGTTTGGCTAACGAACTGGTCCGATGGACTTAGAAAACCAACGTGTGTACCAAATTTGGACCAAATCGGACGTTCTAACGTAGAGTGCGAACACATATACATAACAATTTTATGAAACCCCAAACATGTTTATGGGACCATGATCGGTGCTCATTGTCCACTTCCGACCTTTGGTCTTACCGTAAAGTCATAAGGTAGTCATTGCAAAAAATGTTTCTAGTTCTGCTCTAGTGATTTACTAATGCATTTCATATGGTTAACTCCGCTCGCTGCTTTCGACGCATTAGCCACTGTCGTTTTACGTGTCTTAAAACTGCAGGTGTACCAATATAACAAACTTTATGTTTATTTGTATGTTGGCAGATACTGTAAGAGAACTTCTGGCTCACGTTCCTGCCGTAGTGAAGTCGGATCCTCCAACGGGAGGGAGCCTAGTAGGGGAGTTGGGGAACGAGTCCGGTATGACGCCATTACACTTTGCCGCGTATTCTGGCAATGAAAACGTCGTTAGGTTGTTGCTCAACTCCGTAGGGGTGCAAGTGGACGCAGCCTCGTCTGAAAATGTGAGTTGAAACTACCAATGTGATAACTCGAAAATAGTTTAGTGTTAAGAATTCAGAGATGTTGATTGACTGATTATAACTTTACTGTACCACGATTTATACAAGATTAACATATTCAAAATGTCACAAAATAGTATATTTCATCACTAGGACCAAAAAGTGACGCTTTTCGGTACGAGAGCAAGTTTAACGAGGAATATGAACGAGAATCGAAAAGCCACTTTTGGTTCTAGTGATGACCTTTATTTTTCGTCATACTGCAAACAATATAAAGAGAACTATTTAAAAAAAAAAAACTAAAATGTTATAATCTGTTTACCTTTAAAAGTTGCTTTGTTTGTTCCTGTTATTATAAACAAACAGCTGTTGCACAAGTTTGGAGATATTACATCTGTTTATGTTAGCAGTACACTAACTCTGACCTCTAACGATTTCCAGATCGTTAAACTATCGATTACTAGATCGTAATTTCTAACTTTTTGACTATAAGATCTAATTTTAAGATTAATAAAACATTGTAAGTAATAAAAGCTTCTTGAAAAGCATCTTTACTCTTTACTCTCCGTGGCACTTATTTTCCGTCATTTTCCTAACTCAAATAAAATAAATATTGCAACAATTAACTAAAATCGTTTGTAACAGCAGTTTTATCTGTTATTTACTATCGAATGTTTCAGTTGTTTTTATCGATTGTTTACTATCTTTAAATAGTTCGTTCAATTAATTTAGGAAAGAAAAGTAACGGATGACATCGACTCCAGCTAACGTTTTTCGCCAAAACGAGCAACTCGATGGATGTATTGAAAATAGATGTTTTTAAAGCAGAATGACGAAAAACCTTAAACTAACACAACATTATCATTACCCAATATATAAAATGTCACAAAAACACAAGCGCACTACACTAGACCGGATTTTATACATTAAAATAAATGAAAATATTGAGAAACTTTTTTCGAATTCAAGTTTATTTTAGTTTTTTTATAAACTGTAACTCCGCCTACTTTTAGTAGGCCAGGGTTGGCAAATGAAGTAGTTATAACTCCTTAAAATGTTTACCATTGTTATTCATGATAATAATGATCAATAAAAAAATTCGAATAAATGTTACTGAAAATTTTAATTTATTTTAATATGTTGAATTGGATAACGTATGATGCGCTAAAGGTTTTTCTGTGTAAATCGTTATAAATTTTGAATAGTAAAACATTTACTAAATACGGAGTAAACAAAAATTTAATTTTTGTTATTTTTAAATACCCAAGGTCCAAATTTACTTGAACCTTTCAAAAATCTGAACATCAATTTCAATTTACACAAAAACTGTTGTTTCTCAGAAAACGCAAGAACTAAAATTACGTATATAATCTAGGCAATCACGTAAAGCAAAATAGGCGTTTCCGTTCGAAATTTTAAAGTTGGGCCTACCAAAACAGTTTCAAACAACCACAATGTATTCGTCACAGGAATTACCTTCTTCCTGACCAAACACAGGGTCGTACGGAAAATATTTCAAATAAAAAAGTAAATTAAACTAATTATCTGTAACTTTCTCGCAAAAATTTCACCCAAATTGTTTTCCCTTTTGAATAGTTGTTGTCATCACTTTTATCATCACAATTATAGCATTTTATAATTTATTTATGAAACAAAACCTTACTTGTTTATGTTTGCCATAGTTCTCTAAAAGGTTAAATAATTGTTTATATAAATACTGTCCATTCAGTGACGTCTACAGAGGGCACACCAGCCCGCACCAGGTTCCAAGTCCAGACGGGTATACAATTTTAAAAAAATCTGGCATTTCATTAATTAATAAAAGAAAATTGTGTAGATAGTTTATTGGTAATTTAATAAAATTAATAATACGACAAACAGGAGTTGAGTCAAAGGGTAGGTTTACCGTGATATAGATCAGAGTAGGTTTATCATTGTTATGAATGATGACAATAAAGTTGATTAGTGGGAGGAAGACAATGTATCTGTAGCTTTTTGTGAGAGAAGTTTTACAAACTGAAACGTATAAGATCCACCATGAGCCAGGCAAGGCTTTGTAGGTTAACTATCCTCTCCGTTGAAAATTCCCTAGCTAAAAATAGATTTTGATAATATATCTAGGTTTGAAGAGCAGAAAGTTTGTAAAAGGATGTGAAGTAAAAGTAAGGCCTTGGTCTTGGCGAGAGTGAAACTCTCAAAATGTAGTTAACTGCTTCCGTTTAAGACATTTTCAGTAGTAAAAAAATAAGGATGTAGACTGCGTGAATAAATTTTAAACACAACGCTGACTACAGAACCAGTGATGTTTAGCCTAGGTTTTATGTTAATACAGTTTATTTTAAAACATTGTTGTGGTTGGGAGAGAAAGTAGAAGGGTAAGCCCATTAGGCCAGACACACTCCTAACCAGCGCCCACTGTATTTAACAGATTGTCATACAAACTAGAAAATATGTAATGTAAGAGCTCTAGTATCTTTACTTCTATTATTTACACATTGTTTCCAGGGTTACAATCCACTCCACTTGGCGTGTTTCGGAGGTCATATCACAGTTGTCGGTCTATTGCTGAGCAGAGCTGCGGACTTACTGCAAAGCGCCGACAGACACGGCAAGACCGGTCTCCACATAGCTGCGACCCATGGTCACTATCAGATGGTCGAAGTGTTGTTGGGACAAGGTGCAGAAATCAACGCGACAGACAAGGTATGCTATTAGAAAATAGAGTCCCTATTTCATACGAACAGGATGTTCAGAAAATTGTGGCAGGTACTCTCCACCTAATATAATAATACAGGAGCTCCTTCCCTGCTCGAATCGCTCACCAACCCGGCGACCCATGGCGAAGCCAATGCAAACAGATTATTGCATCAAATAATACTCTGATATTTTCACTGAAATGAGGATCGAGGTGTCCTTATACATAGCTAATGTAAGGAAACCAATGGGTTATATCCTTTAAAGTGTAAAATCTGATAATTAAATTACTAGATGAGTAAATATCCTCAGTTGTAATATTATGTAAATAAAAAAATGTAAAACAGAGATCGAAATAGACAGGACCAACCCCAACCATTCGAATTGCGGAATGCGTTGTAATTTCACCAGCAACAGTCAACATTTTTTATATTACGAACTAAAAGAAACAATATAATATGTAGCACCAGATGTTTGACTTATAATAGAGGAGGCCTTTGTTTGCTTTTACCTAATCTAAAAATGCTGTTAGTAGTGAAGAATAACTACCTGATTATAATTTGCCAAATTGGTTGCAAATAAACGTGTTTTGGTTCATTGTAGGCCTAACCCAAAAAATTTTGTTAAGTTTTTAGATCCAAATCAGCTGTTTTATTTATAACTAGGTGAGACCCCTGCGTGCTCTGCACGCCAACCCCCAATGGAACCTTCCAAAAACATATGTTTTGTTTTATTTATAATAAAGGTGTAGGATTAATAATAACCTCAAAACTAAGATGATAAATAATGTTAAATGTTCAAATTAAATTATTTCTTAACAGCAGTTATAATAATGGTTAAAAGAATCAGCAAGGCTCAGGTCTACACTTTAAAACCCTAACCTAAAAGCTGGAAAAACAAAAATAATTGCTTCAAATTTTGAAATCAGCTGTTAATGGAAATATTGGAGCAAACAGCTATATTATCTGTTATTTTATTCAATTGGTTGCTATGGTAATAAATGTAAATACATGTGTTGGTTTATTATTCTAGGCCTAACGTAAGATTTTTTTCCGACTAAATTTACAAATATTGAAATAAAAAAAGGTTTTTATCGAAATGAATTATAGTCTATGTTACTCAGGGATAGTGTACCCTTTTTATTAGTAAAACTATTTTTTCAATCTGTTCAGTAGTGCCAGAGATTACCCTCTACATACAAACAAACAAAAAAACAATCTTTACCTATTTATAATATTATAGTATAGGATAGTATGTGTTGTTTTCATTCAACAGATGTTGTTGTTGACAAAAACCTATCTTAAAATATAGAAATCCAAATAATATAGTTGTTTTAAGTTTGAAATAAGCTGATAATGGAAATAATATAGGAAACAGTTGACTACAGATGTTATTATTATAGTCCATAAACATATGTAATGTTGCTTGCATTTTTGTTAAATATTGATTATATTTTTTGTTGTTTTTATGTTCATTAAATGCTGTAGTTTTTCAAAAAGTATATAAAAACACTCGTGGATTCGAATGCAATATTGTGTTCAAATTTCAAAGCAATCGGTGAAGAACTTTCGGAGATTATCGATTTTGAACAAACACACATTTACATTTTTATTTATATAGATATGTAACAACAGCTGGATTGTCAGTCATTCAATCATTCAGTCAGGGCAAAGCCACTTATATCTTTGGAGTTAGGGCAAAAGGACCTAAGACAGAAATTGTTAACGAATTGTTATTGTACGAATAAAATATATATTGTTTGTAATTTCAATGACTACGCGCGCGGTCAAATTTCAATGGTAAAGAAGTCAAAGTTAAAAAAAAAGTGTTTGTGTTTTTTTTAATATATTATATAAATATCTTATTAAAATTATGCAAAACATTCCAAGCCGGATACCAGGTAACTATGCATATCCCGTCAGCTTGGAAGCCAGCCAACCACCGTTTGCTTTACTTCCGCCCTCCTACCCTCAAACCACAGACATGAAAAGTTACCTGGTCTAGCCGAAATTCGAACCCGGTAACTTCTGATCAGGAAGATGCCACGCTACCCACTCGACTATGGCTTACCGACAAGAACAAAACAACACTTCTGTTACTTGTCACTGTATTGATTATTTCGCAACTTCTCGCGTATAATATAGGGCTATATTGCAATACAAACCATGAGTTTGTTAAAACTTTGAGTGCTTTTCCTTTGTCGTTAACAAATTCTGACTTAAGACCTTTTGCCCTAATTTCAAAGATATATATATAGATATCTGACATTTTTTAAAGTTATGTTGAGAACAAAACTAACCCAAATTGATGAAAAGGAGATCCCTTTGTGCTTCCTTTCTCCACACTTATCTACATAAGTGGCTTTGGTCTGACGGAATGAATGATGACTGACACAGAATCAACGTAGAGCAAAACTACTAAAGACAAAAATACGAAAATTTTAAGTTTTATTCTTATGGGGTCAAAAATGCAGACTAAGAAAAGAATTAGTGAAATTTTAATTTTAAAATAGTGAAAATTCAGGTATTAATTTCCAGCCAATAATAACAGATATAATAGCTGATATATATCAAAAGCTAAGCAACACAGGCTGACTGTATTATAATTCAAAGATCTGTTGATACATATTATAAATAAAACAGCTGATTTGGATCTAAATTTGATACGATTTTAGGTTAGGCCTGTACTCAACCGACACACATTACTTGAAAGCATTTACATTTATTACCATAGCAACATAGCCTACTTGGAAAATTTAAAATCGGTGAATTTTGTTTAACAACCAACAGCGTTTACATGTTAAGTTGAAAAAGTCATATCATTCGCACAAAAAACCTGGCCTTTCTGCGTATACCGCACCACCACCATCCTACCTCAATCCAAGTGCCTCTGTCATATTATACAATACTGTAAGTTTACAATACAATCCGATTAAGTTTCAATACAATCCCATTAAGTTTGCAATACAATCCGATTAAGTTTGCAATACAATCCGATTAAGTTTGCAATACAATACTGTAAGTTTGCGATACAATCCGATTAAGTTTGCAATACAATCCGATTAAGTTTGCAATATAATCCGATTAAGTTTGTAATACAATACTATAAGTTTGCAATACAATCCGATTAAGTTTTCAATACAATACTGTAAGTTTGCAATACAATCCGATTAAGTTTGCAATACAATCCTATTAAGTTTGCTTCATCGTAAGTCGCCGCTGCGGTTGATGAGCGAATCGAGCAGGCATGGAGACCACTAGTATTGCGTGAAGGATTATTCATAAACTAAAAGCTAAGGTTCAGCCGAACCTGTACACTTACGGGTCACATTTTGATTAACTTTCTAGAACGGATGGACGCCGTTACACTGTGCTGCGAGGGCAGGCTGTTTCGACGTCGTCCGTCTTCTTGTTGAATCCGGTGCTTCCCCAAAGTCGGAGACTAACTACGGCTCGGCGCCTATTTGGTTCGCCGCTCAGGAAGGTCATAATGACGTCTTAGAGTATCTAATGACTAAAGAACATGACACGTACAATCTCATGGAGGATAAAAGGGTAAGTTAAATACTGCAATTACTGCGGTTATTAAGAAACGATGAGATATTATAGTGAGGCCTCAGGTAGTTAGTAGTAAATGAGGATGAGGGACCGATCATGGTCCCCAGAACACGTTTTGGGGTGTCATTAAATATATATCTGGCAATGGTTCCCTATTGCTTGATTTAATTTTAATGGTGGTTATCCCATTTCATCCGTTTGACTTAAGTAATCGAATTGCAAATTATTTTTATATGAATTAAGAATAACATTAAACAAAATTATGTTTATAGTTTGTAAGAATTCAGTGCAATTTATTTTTATTGTATAGGGGTAGCTACCATATTTAAATGTATTTTATTGTAGTGACGATATTCAATAAATTCCTGGTACTAGTATGTGTGAATTGTGAAATTTTATCAAATTAGTTGAGTAGTTTTTGAGAATATACAAAAATTAAGTCGATTATAATTTAATATTAAGGGTAGTTATTCCATTTCATCCCTTTGACTTAAGTAATCAAATTGGAAATAGTTTTATATATCCTTTATAAATAATATTACATAATTTTAGTTTTATAACTTCTAGAGAGTAAGTTTAACTTATATTTATTGTATAGGGGTAGCAACCCCATTTCAATCCGTTCCAATTGTGAATCTACACCATCCCGGGATCCACTCAAACACACACAAAATATTTCATCAAAATTGGTCCAGCCATTTAGGAAGAGTTCAGTGGCATAAGCACATATAGAAGAATTATACTGTATATTTTTTAAAGATATACTATGTGTATAGTATGTATAAATTATGTGTTCGCACTCTAACATCTACATTTTAAGTCCGATTTGGTCCAAATTTGGTACACACATTGGTTGTCGAAGTCGCTCGGACGAGTTCGTTATCCAAATCAATTAAACAACCAGAAGCCCGTTTTTTGACCTTAAGGCTCTTCTTTACCTTGAAGAAATCTCCCGAGTGTACAGTATGATTTTAATACAAAAAGGCCTGACTCAAGCCGCAAAATCGTTGAAACATGCATTCGTAATAACGTGTTTCGGATTCTATTTATAAATTAATAATCTGGGAAACTGCTTTAAGTTATAAAGAAGGCTTTACATTTTTTACGTGTTAGCTTAAAACATGGAAATTATTGCTTAAAACTCCCAAAAAAATGCATTCAAAATAATCGATTTTTCCTCAGTTGGACCGTTGATTAAAATGAGTTGCCGTCGATTTCTTTTAATTATGAGATATAAGACAAAAGCACATAGCCTTTACTAACGGGGTCCGAAACACGTTAGTACGAAGTGCACATTTTTGCTGTTTTACACAAGGTATAGAAGACCCTTAAGTAATTATTTCTGTAGATTTTCCGTACTAGAATGAAACTGTTTTAGGATTTTATCTAGACAAATAAATGTAGGATATTATTCTGCACATTTTGTTTCTCCCAAAATGATAAAAACGTAAAATACTATAAAATTATCCTGTTCCAATCTACGTGGAGGCATCTTCTGATCAGAGACCGCAAGGTCGAGGTGCAAACACGAATAGTGAGTTTTTCCGCTGCGAGTGGAACGAAGCAGGGTGTGAGTCGAAGCTGGAGGCTGAGGTGCAAACAAATTCTACTAATATATTTCGTACACGGAGGGAGCTATTCAGCGCCTTCGTCAGTATGCCAATTTCCAAAATAGTTGGTTGAAACCCTAAAACATATAAACTGAATTTTTGACATTATCTTTACTCTAGTCAAAGATAAAGTTGAACTAGGTGGTCGAATTATTCTACACTTTTAACGGCCTATTGCTGGCTTGAACTTTATTATCTGATGTGTAGAAATCTCCTTTGAAGTACTTACTTAAAGTGTTTGCCCAGAAAGAAATAATCACTAAGACGCGTTCACGCTATGTAATTTGTTAATGTAAACTTTTTTAATCAAAAAGTTAAATAAAAACTACTGTTAAATAACATCTTGATCAACTTTCATTTCATTTTATCTATGCATTAGCTTAGTTTGATTCTGTTAGACAATCCTCGTTTTTTTTTTTTTTTTTTTATTTGTTACAGACGACAGTTTTGACTTTTCTCATTCAGTCATTTTAAAAATGCTTTTTTACGTTCGCGCACTGGGAACATTAAAACATAATACATATAAACAAATAAATATACAAAAAAGACATTCAAATGACACACATACAGTTAAAAATTGACGTCAATAGTACAGATAGTGCCAATTAGGATGGAGCACGAAAGTCTCCTACTCCAGCTCCCACCACATTTCCCCTCTCGCGGCGGAGTACAGTCAGTGCCGCTTACTCTATCTAATTCATGTCTGCTATGTAGTCGTGTTGATTGTACATCGACACTTTTTGGTGGTGACTGTACTGAAGACTCACAGTAGAGTAGGAGAGGGTAAGACGTTACAGCGCATGCTCAAGTAACGCTTCACGCTACTTAGCACTATCTGTATGAGGATTATCGGCAAGTGCTGTTGTAATAAATTACCGGGTACTTTTATGGTATTTTACGTTTTAATCGATTTTATGGGACCAAACAGGTCGTGTAAAAAATCAAAATGTGCAGAATATTCTCATATATGAATTTTTTTGAGATAAGCCCCAAAAGTTTCATTATTTGACAAATCTCAAAAGATTGTTACTTCTTGTCAAAAAAACGTGCTTCGAGTTAATGGATTCTTTTGGCTAACGAACTCATCCTAATGACTTAGAAAATCAATAAGTGTAACCAAATTTGGACCAAATCGGAATTGAAGTGCGGCCATTAAAGTACGAACACACACACCTATACATATAATTTTTAATTACACCCCCAAAATGAAATGTTCCGTACCTGAACTAGACCGTAAGAATATTACTAACATTATTCCTGTTTTCAGTTTGTGTATAATTTGATGATATGCAGCAAGAAGCACAATGACAAACCGATGCAGGAGTTCATTCTAGTGTCTCCAGCTCCTGTAGATACGGCTGCCAAGCTGTCAAGCACATACATCGGCCTTTCTGGCAAGGTAAACTTAATTTGAACACTTCTTTACAAATATCGACGAAACACAAAGTACTAAGTGGAAGTGTAAGTACATGTTGTGCATGCCACGTGGGTTTGACTCAAGACCACGAGGGACGCTATCAGAAAATTTACTTGTAGCTCGAGTTATAACTTTTTCAATTTTATTTTTTCAACAAATTGAAAATATTTTGACATTATAATACCAATGGTGTGGTGCAGAAGAGCTCCCCCTACAGATAATGCAACATGATTATATTACGTTTTAAATTTCAGTTTCATGGAATATAATATAGCGGTTTATATTTATATTTTTTAAATTCATAATTATTTGAGTTAAACTCAATGGTAGTGGTACTTGTATTATAGGACACAATTATAATGTTCCCAGAGACCTATATTATTGTCTGTCTAAAAATGAAACTACCACTACAGTACGGTACAGTGACAGTGTTTAAGCGATATTTCACGAACTGTGACTTTGTCGCTGATATTTTAAAGTCGACCTACGTTAGATGTCTGTAACTGTTACAAAAATAACGACCTCGAAGTCGCAAACAGTGATTCAGTTACTGTCTCTGTGATTGTGACAAAAACACAGTAAAGCTGCATTCACACTACGCTGACGTGTCGCAACGAATTCACGCCAGTTGTTGTTTGGTTCCCACAAGGTGCACATCGTTGCGGAATGGATAGGAGTCTTTTAGACGCTTTAGATGAGGAAGACAGAAGCTTTATATTGCTGTGACAGCAGTTTGTATAGCTGCTCGCCACTCAAGAAGAATATGGGTGCACCCTATAAATAGCGATAGATCGATTTATGCTATGACAATTTTAAGTAAACACTGATTTTATAAGCGTGTCTTTAAAGTGTTTGAAATGTTGGTTAACTCAATCAAACTGCCTAACTTTGTAATAAATTCGTAAATAAATGTAAATCTTTCCAGAATGCTTCTAATTTCTTCACATGCTTCATTGCGTGCATATTTATTTCTATAGTATTTTTCGCAGTTGTCGAATAAAATAGGGAATTTCTTTACATGTTCTATGAGCTCTTCTTCAATTTTCACAGCTGACGGCCTGACGCCTACTGACGAAATATGGGAATTTATATTTGGAACTGACGCGTCAGGGAGCATATTGCGTAACGACACGACACAACACGTCAGCGTAGTATGAACACTCCTGTTTAAAATAATCGTAAAATTTTTTCGTAACACGTCAGCTGACGTCTAAACATGACATGTTAGCGTAGTCTGAATACACCTTAACTGTCACAACTGTTGTTATAACATCAAAGCAGGTTATTTTTTTGTAACACATGTAACAATTTAAGTCAGCTAATTCATAATATTTATCTATCATTAGAATACACAATTTTGTCAAGTGTTTTAGTAATACCAGAACATTACAATAGAAATGTGATTGTAATTCATGTAGTTACATTAGAAATGTAACTAAAATGACTCCTGTCTTGGTAAGATTTTTAGATTGTATTTGAATTTTTGATATGAAAACTTCTTTTGCTCACCGACCACTTTTTGGACGAGGTAAAATACACGGACTTCATAAATGTACTCGATTATTGTATAGGAAAAAGAAAGAGCCAAAGATCTCATAGCTGCCGGTAAGATGTGTGAAGGGATGGCGACGGAACTGCTAGCACTCGCTGCAGGAGCTGATTCCGCAGGAAGGATACTGACGGCGACGGACAGGAGAAACATGGAATTCCTCGACGTCCTTATTGAGAACGAGCAGAAGGAAGTTATAGCACATACTGTGGTGCAAAGGTACCTACAGGTTAGTTATATTTATACTGAGAGGGTTTTTGTGGATATCTTTATATACCTGGTATCCCACTTAAAATGTTACAATAGCTAACTTATGAACTATAAATATTACAGAGTACTTTAAAATGGGGAACCTTCTTTTCTTTTCTTTTCAGTGAAGTTTAAAAATAAAATACATTTTTTGCAATGTAAAAAAATTTTAATTTGCCAACTTTGAAATTTTTTATGGAACACACTGTGTTTTATGACTTTTCAGGTGTAAAATAATATTTTAAGAATGTTTTATTCTTCGGTATTTTTTAAAATCTCAAGCCGTTTAGGTATTGTAGTCACTTCAGAAAATTAGGCGTTTGATAGGCACACAAATAGTTTTATTGATTCCCACCTAAAATAATAAATAGCTACCCCTTGGACCGTTAGGGGTACAAATAACTTTTAATGGCGAACTCCCCTTATTTTTGCAAACTCTAAAATGACATAGAAAACAGTTTTGGGAAAAGTGCCAAATTTCATTAAAAATAGGGATTTTTTTTTATTTCGTAACCTCCAATTTGTATAATTATTTTGCAGTGACCCTTATTGCGAGACCTAAGGTCGGAAGTAGTAGATGAGCACCGATCATGGTCCTCATAACACGTTTTACTAAACATTAATTAAACATTTTATATATATGTAAATATGTGTTCGCACTCTAACGGCCTCATTTTAAGTCCGATTTAATCCAAATTTGGTACAGATGTTTTTGTCTAAGTCGCTAGGACGAATTGTTAGCCAAATAATCCAAAACTGGAAGCACATTTTTTGAGCGGAAAGTAACTATTTTTAAGATGTTTCGTACTAAAATGAAACTTTGTATCCAAACAAATAAATGTGGGATATTATTCTGCAGATTTTGTGTTCTTACACGACCTTATAGCTCGCTTGTTTCCTCCAAAATCGATCAAAACGTAAAATACCATGAAAGTTCCCAGTTCAAATCCACGTGGCATCTTCTAATCCGAGGCCGACGGCCGAGTTTGTACGCTGCGAGCGAAGCGAAGCAGTCAATAATCCGAGGCCGCAAGGTCGAGGTGCCAACTCTCAAATAGAACGAATAGAACGATGGAACGCGTGAGTCGATGCTGGAGGCTTATGTGCAAACAAATTCTACTGACATAGTTCGTACACAAAGACGACTACTATGACTATTCAGCCCAAATAGTTGGTTCAAACCCTAAAACATATAAATTTAATTTTGGAAATTCGCTCAACTCTCGTCAGCACTTCAGCTGCTTTGTCGAATTATTTTATTATTTCTGTAACTTAAAATATAACCGAGTTATGGCTAAAAACTAAAGATTATGTTATGGACAACTACCAAAAAGGATGGCACAGCAGAATAAAGATGAGAAAGAAAAGCAAAAGCATAAAGAACTATAAAATGGCGTTCTAGACAGCTTTCATTCTAAAGTACTGTCCACGAGGCACGAGATGGTCCCTGGAGCCTGGCCTTATACAGCCATGTCCTCACGCGGTATCGCTTGTTTAGCAGGCGCAAAGTTGAGTAACGGCGATTATTAATAGACTGACGCGATAGCAGAAAATAGAACATCATATAGATATTGATATTGATACGTCGTATTGATATTGATCATGTAGGCTTATGTTAAAATGGATTTTAGTAATTAAAACAACCGATTTTTTTCAAATTAATTCTATTGACTAAATTCTCAACAAAATCAGCACAAACAATATAGTAAATGAAAAATGTGTACCTAGTACAGGCGCTTTAAATATCATACTACATATAAATAAATTGAGTAAATTAAGTTTATAAAATATACAGTACAGGAGGTTTTAAAAATCAAAAAGCTATAAAAAAAATGTTAGTACAATAATACTAACCAAATTTAAGTTACTGTAAAATATTTTGTATGAATGTACGTTTATACAGGAAGTTCATTTCTAAAAGGAAATACGATTGCTAAAAGAGGTACACAACACAATGCTACTGACAGCGAACGAAATCTTGATATGTCTTACGTTATAAAAATAGACAAATCGAGACAAAGACAGAGGAAGTATCACAGACAGAGACTGCCTCAATTAAAGTTAATTTATTATCATATTTATTATAATTTGTATTACTTGATGTTTTCTGTTATTGTTATTTGTAAGGAATATAATTACATTGTTCATTAATAACTAAATTTTCTATCGTTTTTAATCTTAGAAATCGAAAAATATTATACTATGGCAAACTGTTACCGTGTATTTTAAATACATATTATTTCAACACTACTAATCGGAATTATAATAACTTTTAAACTGTTATCTGTTACTTATACTTATTAAAATCCATTGAGTATAATAATTAAGTAAACGTACATTTCAACATTACTAATCAGAATTATAATTACTTTTAAACTGTTGTCTGTTACTTATTAAAATCCATTTAGTATAGTAATTAATTAAACGTACATACGAACAGTATATAGCCTATATTTTGTTCTTTCACAGCAGTAGATAATTGCATACATATTTCCAATAACTGCTACTAATAACGTTATTTTTTAAATATGTTTTTAAAAAAACTGAAGGATTTCTATTTTGTACCATGATTCCACGTTCGATTTTAAACAGCATTTGTCGAATAACGATGCTGCGGACATTAACGGCGGCTCTCCACTAGAGACGGCCGTGGCACATTGCTACAAGCGCCTTCAAACTAAATCTAGGCAAGGACCCAGGGACCATCTCGTGCCTCGCGGACTAGTAATGCATGTCTGGAGCTGGGGCGAAAGTGACTGTAGTAGAGGTTATCTGGATGAACCAAGAGTCCCACATTCAGTGCAATAAAGCATTTGGCTAAAACTGTCATTAAGTAACTAGGCCTATGTATTATTAAACATCAACTTCAATTTCTCTCCGTAATAACTATCTAATTGTTTTGTTTCAGGAACTCTGGCAAGGAAGCCTAAACTGGGCAGCGTGGAAAACACTCCTCCTGTTCTTCCTCTTCATACTGTGTCCCCCTATATGGATCTACTTCACGCTCTCCCTAGGCCATAAATACAACAAAATACCGATCATCAAATTCATGTCCTACCTGACGTCGCACGTACATTTAATGATTTTACTCATGTTAGTCGGCATCACGCCTATCTATCACACCGTAAGGCCGACTCTGGTCCCTTACTGGTACGAATGGACTTTACTGGTTTGGTTATCCGGTCTTCTTTTATCAGAACTGACAAACCCTAGTGATAAAAGTGGTTTAGGTTGGATCAAACTAACCGTACTTATGTTCGGCATGGGCGGGGTAGCTTTACATCTACTAGGCTATGTTATTGAAAGACTGTATTGGCCTACGCTGATGTATTTGAGAAATCAGCTGTTCGCTTTATCTTTTCTGTTCGCGTGTGTACAGATTTTAGACTTCTTATCGTTTCACTACCTCTTCGGACCGTGGGCTATTATTATAGGCAACTTGATGAAGGATCTGGCTAGGTTTCTCGCCGTTTTGGGAATATTTGTGTTCGGTTTCTCTATGCAGGTCGTGGCTTTGAATCAACCGTTCAAGAACCAAACTCCGCAGGAAGTCAAACTTGGTGTGCCGGCCAATAAACGTCAAGGATTGTTTTCGGAAGGTGAGTGGTTCTTAACCTCCGTAGCATGGTTGCTTTGTATAACTGCACTCTTTAACTATAATGTCTATCCAATTCTACCTGTATATTTTATAATCAAGTACTTTGTTTACTATTAGTTTCATCACTAACCATTCGTAAATTTTACGATGCGGTTGCCAAAACTAAAATATCTCCCGTCTACTAAAGACGCCCTTTCCTCTAGCTTGGCCTTGACCGTGAAAGTGTGTGCTGCCTTTCCATTATTGTAAATTGATGAACAAAGCATCGGCATGGGGGCGAATTGTTAGCGACAGTTAACTTTTAACCGTATAGGGCTTTATTATTGCTTGGAAATTAACATTTGTTATATTCTTTTAAATACTATATAATGTTAATTTTCAAGTTTTTACATTGTACTTATTATTATTTTGATTTTTGTCGTGTATTTTTCTTTTTTTACAATGATTTGTTTGTCAATTTTTTTTTAATAATATCATCAACATCATTTTCCTATAATTTTATGTAAAAATGTGTAAAACATGTAAATACAATTTTTGTGGCACGAAAACATCAATAGAGAGTAAATCATATAGGCATTGCATTGTTATAATATTTTTTTGTAAACAAAATAAAAATAAACGGTACCAGGAACTGGCACATACTTTCTCACAAATACATTTAAATTACTAAACAAATTCACTGTGACTTGTAGGGTGGGGTAGGAAAGTTTTTTTTATTAAAGTTGGAGATTAACTAATAAATATTATTATTATTATTATTATCTAGAGAGAAAACTATTCGATCGATTTCGAAAAAATTTGCACAAAACACGTCAATTAGGTCTTCATAGATGCACGTAAAATGGTTTTGAAATTTTTTTAAACAACCCGCTTTATGGCCAAGAAACCCCCAAAAACAGTTATTATTATTATTATTATTATTAGCTAAACGAGAATTTTTAGAAAGATGCGGGTTTCTGTATATGGTAGGGCACATTAAAGGCTACAAATAAGCCAAATTTTATCAAAACCGTTAGAGCCGTTTTTTAATAAAAAAATAATAACTGATTTTTTGGGGGGTTTTTGGCCAAAAAGGGGGTTGTTTTTCAAAATTGTTCAAAACCCTTTTTCGTGCATTTATACAGGCGTACTGGACATGTCTGGTGAAAATTTGGTTGAAATCGATCAAATAATTTTCTCTCTAGCTTTGTATACTTTTATTAAAGTAGGTGATTAACTAATAAATATTATTATTATTAGCTAGAGAGAAAACTATTTGATCGATTTCGAACAAATTTGCACCAAACACGTCAATTAGGTCTTTATAGATGCACGTAAAAAGGTTTTGAAAAATTTTGAAAAACAACCCCCTTTATGGCCAAAAAACCCCCAAAAATCAGTTATTATTATTAGCTAAACGAGAATTTTAAGAAAGATGCGGGTTTTTGTATATGGTAGGGCACATTAAAGGCTACAAATAAGCAAAATTTGATCAAAATCGTTAGAGCCGTTTTTTTATAAAAAAATAATAACTGATTTTTTGGGGGTTTTTTGACCAAAAAGGGGGTTGTTTTTCAAAATTGTTCAACACCCTTTTTCGTGCATCTATACAGGCGTACTGGACATGGCTGGTGCAAATTTGGTTGAAATCGATCGAATAGTTTTCTCTCTAGCTTTGTCTACATACAGACATACATACATACAGACATACATACATACAGACATACAGACAGACATTTTGTAAAAACCACTTTTTTGGACTCAGGGGGTCCCAAAACGGATATTTCCACAAAAATCTCAACATCGATTTTTTTTGCGATCACTATACTTTCTCTATACTGTAGTATAGTGAGAAAGTAATAGATAGTCGTAAAATTTACTAAAGGTTAGTGGTAAAAAATATGGGTAATAACATAGATTAAAGTGTAACGATTAAAAATATATTTTTTTAAATAAATTAATTTAACCAATCATTTATTTAGATATAAATAAAAATGTAAATGTTTGTTTGTTAAAAATCTTAAATCTCCAAAAGTTCTTCACAGATTACTTTGAAATGTTTACACAACATTACATTCGAACACAAGCATGTTTTTATATACTTTTTTAAACAGCAGCATCTATTGAACATAAAAACAACAAAAAATAAACTAAATACTTAACAAAAATGTGAACGCCATTAAATATGTTTATTGACGATAATAATAACAGTACTCAGCTGTTTGCTCAAATATTTCTATTAACAGCTGATTTTAAAGTTTGAATCAAATATTTCTATTTATAACATTTAGGTAGAGATTTGTTTAAGTGTAGACCTGAGCATTGCTGGTTTATTAAAATTTATTATAACTGATGATATAAAATATTCGGAATAATTTAATTTGGACATTTAACATTATTTACCTTCTTAGCTTTCAGATTATTATTAATCCTAATCTTTATTGTAAAGAAACCATAACATTAGTGTATAGAAGGTGCCACCGGGGTTGGCGTGCGAAGCACGCAGGGACCTCCTCTAGTTTAAAATAGAAAGGAAGACGAAATACTGGAGCTTTTTAAAGGTCTACAAGTTTTAAAATAAATACAACCATAATCTTTAATTTCAAATAATTTCCAAAAGTTGTCTTTGTATTTACATTACAAGCCCTAACTGTAGGCTGTGCTAAATTTATTCTATTAGTTTTTCGGTTATAATCCCAAGAGTAAGGAGTAAGTAGAATATTATTGGTTTTCCAGTTAATTTTTGTTTCAAATTTAATAAATCCAATAGAATTAACTTTTCATTGGAGAGGTTTTCAACGTCAGTGAAGTACCATGATTTTTTGTATAAGGATGAACGGAAGGGCTTATCATTGTCCCATTTGTTTATGAACTAAAACTATTGGTGTTTAGAGGATTAAAAAGTAGTTGATTGTAAAAACGTTTTCTTATTTGACTGAACTAAATTTGCACAGAGGAAGTCTATTGAATTGGAACCAATAGCAATAGAGCTTGACATCATAAAGTCACAAGTAGCTTCGAGCAATGCATGCAAAGAAAGCTACACTAAATGAAGACAATCTAAACAGAAGTTATCAGTGTGTACAATTTAAAATATAAAATGAGTTAATAGTGCACACAAATTTTTTGGCCCAATTTTAGGAAGCAGTGAAGAAAGTAATACGTTTTTACATTGTACTTATTATGGTTTTTAATTTTTTTTTTGTGTATCTTTATTTTTTTACAATGATTTGTTTTTAGTTTCATTTTATAATTAAAATTTAGAGATGCAAGGTAAATGCACGTAAAATAAAATTGTAGTTGCTACTTAAAGCTACTTAAAAGTTGCTATATATTAATTCATTAAATCTTGGTTTATTTACTCGGATATATCATCTTTTTGTGGTTTAAATAATAAATGGATCTAATTTGTTCTTTAGCCTTTGTAGCTTAGGTGACGTTAAGCAACATATTTATGAATGATATAAGTTCAAATGTTGTGTAAATATGTGCAGTTTTACAGCTTAATGTTGTAATTTATGTTTGTATATGTTTATGTACATATATATTTGTGTATACATGTAAATAAGAAATGCCGCTTATGTTCAGCTTTAATCAATTTCAGGAATAATGTTAAACGCGAACAAAATTTAAAAATAAAAATGACGAAAAGAAATGGTAACTTTTGCAAATAAAGGACAATTTGAGCAACTGTTCCTTAAGTATGAAAAAAGTCGTTTTATAAACCTAAGATGGTACCTCTGGTTGACTAATTTATTGGAAATAAAATCAGCTGTTCATTTTATAGGTATGAATATAAATATGTACCTCTAAACACATCGGAAACCTTTTTATTTCAAGAAACCTTGCAATAATCTCCAATTAGTGGTTCGAGAATTTAATTAAATTATTGCAGCCCACTGATCAGTTTATAATTATTATGTTACAAGCGAACTGTTTTCACTTCACACGATCCTCAATCAGTACTTCTTCTTCTAAATTACTGCAGTTTCGGAACTTTTGGCCATCATCAGGTTAGGCCAATATCAAAATGTACACAACTCACTCCACTTGGTCGTAAACCACTTGTTCGCGTTTTTATGGTGCGTTTTTGATCTTTTACTACCTCCATTTTGATATAACCTAATAATGGACAGAAGTTCTGAAACCACAAAATAGATTGGAAGAAGAAAAACTAATTGGGGATCATGTGACGTAAGTAAAAATCGCTTCTTATAATATGATAAATATATCATTTATATTAAAAATAAAAGTGGTCATACGATTGATCCCTGAGAAACACCACAATTTACATTTTCACGGAAAGAATTGCAATTTAATTAGCAATTTTATATTAGTACAATAGTATTCACGTCTAGTAAGCCAATATTCAATTAAAAATTAGTCTTTTTATATGTTTGTTACGCTTGATTAGAGAATTCCACAGCTGAAATACCGACCACCGCTGCAGAGCCGATAGAATATTGTCCTAGGTACTCGAAACAGAGGAATTGTCGAAGGCCCGAAACAGATGACTGTAAGTCTACGATGGCGCTCGTTGATGGTTGATGGTTGATTGCCGTCAATGTGTGGCACAGTGTTTTGTTATGGGTGTTCACATTGTGTTAGGCTTTATAGGCACTTGGTGTAATCACGCAAAAACAAAATTTACCAGACATGTAGTTAGGGTAACTTGAATAGATTTTAATGTGTTAAAGTACTTCTACAACTTTTCAGAAACTCTATCCAAGATCTCAAAGACAATACAAGTTTTGTAGTTTCAAAAATTAAATTAATAGAAAACACATGGTAAAATTGAAAATCCGTTATTTTTAGGCTACAATGTGGTGTAACACTCAAAAATGCATACACAAGATTTAAGAGCAAAACATATCCAGATTCTAAAGAAGAAGAAATTCAAAATTTTAATGTAAAGAGATTTAAACTAATACAGATGAGAGTTTTAAAACAAAACACATTAAGTAAGTAACCCCAACATATTTAGGAATGTCTGTTCTAAGCATAAAAGGTGAAACCAGTTTTGTTGTTTCTAAAATTTAAATTACCAGTAAATACATATAAAGTTCATAATTTTTAGGTTAAGATGATCTGTAACACTCAAAATATGAGATACATTTCAAATTCAAACGCCCAACCCGAAATAGAAATATTCAAAATTGTAATTTAACATCCCAAGCACATTCTGACAATAAAAAAAAATATTTATTAAGGTGTCCTAAGATATTTTGGAAGGCTGTTTAAGACTTAAAAGGTAAAATCACTGTTGAAATCTGTAAAAATGTCAAGTGCCAATTACCAGTAAATTCATGGTAAAATTGGAAATCAATTATTTTTAGGCTGGAATGAGGTGTAAAACTTAAAAATTTAATACAAATTTATAAGATCTAATTTAATATGTCACTTATCCAAAGTGAGAAAAGTCGCCGTTATTTAAAATTTTAATTTAAACAAACACCAAATTACAGTTTAAATTCTGTTCAAGACATCATGTAAACTTTATCTAAGTTATAAACTACTAGTAAATACTGCCACAGTTGGAAATCAATGGTTTTACTCTAAACCAAGGCGTAACACCCCTTAAAGCAAAAAAAACAATACGAGTCATGAGCTAAATATTTTAGCTGCCCCAAGAAATGCCTTAAAATGGGTAAATTCGACTTAATTAAATATTGCAAATACACTTAGTTCGACAGTTGCCAAGTTTTTGTTGAATCTTTATAAAGATGTCACTCGATATTTAGAAAACTGATAAAGACCACAAAGACAAATCCAGCTATTATACACCAAGAATGCAAATTATTTAAAACAGATCCTATAATTACTTTAAAAATTATTGCTTTGCATTACAGGATTTCGGAGATAAAACTTCGGGGATACAAACTTCGGATTTTTGCATACAAACTTCGGGAATAAAAAGAATAATTCAAAATAATAAAAAGATTAATTCAAAAAATAAAAAGAAGCTAAAAACTTAATAGAACCAGCTGTCCATCTCATTTTGTTGTGCGTGCGTGTGTTTTTTTTACAAAAATACTTCTTTAAAAAACAGACTGTACAAAAATTTAAAAAATTGGGTACCTTGTTGCTATTGTTCATTTAAGTTAGTATGTAACCAGAACCTTTTAAAAATGGCATCCATTTACACTCTTAAAATTAAAATAACTCTAAAACTAGAGATTTTGCAAATGATTGCAAGAAAATTTTTAGTAAATTTTGTGACAAATGCATAGTTGTAGTTTTTAAAAATAGGTGAAAAATCTAAAAATTTTGTTAGGCCTCAACTATCTATGTTCATTTTCTTTTCTGAATAGGCTAATGAAAAACATCAATGTTATAAATAAATGAAGTTATTTGAAGGTATAAATTTTATTTATTTGACAAAATTTACTTTTTTATTTATTCTTGTAATATAATAGTATGGTATTTTTCCGTCAGTGGTCCCTTTTTACACGCTTTGTAGCTTGACCTGTATGAAACGGAATCTTTTAACGTAATGAAAATTTGCACACGTGTGAAGGACCGATGATAATACAATAATTTACACACCCCAAGCAAATGTTTACATAAGCCTACATAATTTTAAATCTATTGTCACACATATGATATACAAAAAATCGAGTCTCTTGATTACAATTATTTTTGATTCCGTTTTCAGAATAAGAAATAAATTGTACTTAATAGAATAAATTTTGAACACAAAATCAAAGTTTTAAATTGTATTGTAAAAAAGCGTGGGATGCGTTTTACTATATTTTTATATTAACTCTACTATTACAAATAGCTACCGTACCAATGAATATTTTGTAACATTTGATGTCAACCAAACCACAGATATCAAATAAAATTAATTATTTTACAATAAAATTTATTATTTTGTTAATTATTAAATTCTTATATTAAACTTATTAGGCCTACAAATTATTTAATCATAATGAATTACTGGACTTTCTATCGTTGTAGAAAATTAACTCTTCATACTTATTAAAAATTATTTTCTACTTTTTAGTTCGGTTTGTAGTTAATTTATTTTTTGCGTTTCGGTATGTCTCTGCCATCATCAGAATCTCTCGTTGAATGTAGGTCGTCAAAACATAAAGTAAAAAATAAATCTATTGTTCTTGTAGTTTCTTATAGAATTTCCATAGGAAAGATGAGCTATTTCAGTGATCCTTATTAAGATCGCTAGTGTAGTAAATGAACACCGATTATGGTTCGAAAAATCATTTTATTTTATTATTACTTTTTTTCATTATTTTTATTATTATTATTATTATAATTTTTAGAGTTATTCCGATTTAAAAACTTTGAATGATTGCAATTTTTATCAGGGTTGTGTTACAATAACGGCTTTTGATAAACTAACTAAAACTATCAATATGACTGTGTACTCAAATTTGGTACGGTGTAAAAAAACATACGGATGTACGTAGAACGAAACTAGATGGACCAGTTCGTTTAAGTTTTACTTATCATTTTATCCAAGGAGATATCCTGCCTGAAGTTTGTATTGAGAGTTGGTAGACGCCAATGTATAAAATCATAAACAAATCAAACATCACTTTGTCATTATTTGTGCATCAATATTATTGTCATATAAAACCCTACAAATATTACTAAAACAACTCCAAATGTAGTAATTTTGTGTGCTATACCAAATGTTTTGCTGCCCAAAAATAGAATGCATAAACCTTTTTGAACAAAAATGAATGGGATAGAGCCTTTAGCGCCACTTTGTACTATGCTTGTATTCAACACAGATTAGATGTATGGAAAATTATCTGGTTCAGAGTCTGACCATGATTTGGATCGTTTGTTTGCACAATGATGTGGCTTTGGAAGAAATGAAACTTTGTGAATTGCATTTCCGTTGCATGTAAATAGGTTCAATGTTTAGGAGTGCATTGTTCTATTCCGTTACATGAATATGTCAGCGCTAGCGTACGGTCAGATTTTCTTTAGCGTAAGAAATGTACTTCTTTCATTCACGACATTCCTCATATTGTGTATGAGTCCATTATACTGGTATTCTGTTGTGGTTGGTTTTTCTATGATAAGGTGACAAGGCTGATGTCGAATTTTCAACTCAAAACACCATCGTCAGAACAAATGAAAACTAATATTTTGTATACTAAATATACCTTAGATACGA